>JABASI010001400.1:0-25345 GCA_019776505.1 Tomocerus nigrus
GTCGAGGGTCTATCAATCAATGGTTATCTGAATTGTATGATCGAGGCTTACTTATCACAGCTTCAAACTAAAATTCCATCCGTCAAATCAGCACTAGCTAACGAAGTTTAAAATAAACCATTATATACATATAACAATTAAATGGTTTTAAGTGCATTTACATATTTTAGGTAATATTATAACATTCAGATGAATTACATTACATAAGGCAGCCAAGGACACGTTTCATTCATTTTGCATTCTCAAGTTTTGTTCATGTTACACTAGCATGTGCAGCTAAACAAAAATGCTTATCATAAGTATCTTATTATAACTCGTATTTGCTTATGTCACTATGTAACCTATTAGACTTCTTAGAAAAAATCTCTTGTAATTGGTAGTAACAATAATTTTATTATTATCATCCATATTCTTATTTATGTACACATTTATCTGAATAACTAATGCATTTTTCAGGAAGTTCGACTTGTTAATGGATCTGAAACATGGGAAAAATGGGCAGACATAACTTTGCCTATAAAAATGAAATTCTATGTATTTGAGGTCCTAAATAGGGATGAAGTCTTAAATGGGACGCATTATCCAAAACTAAAAGAGCACGGACCTTACGTTTACGAGTAAATTAAAAATAACTGAACTTGCAGGCTAATATCCATTGAATAAACTGCAAATATATCAATTTGTAAAAGTAACTTACCTAACTATATCTTCTTTGTAACAGTGAAACACGTACAAAAAAATTTTATGGACCCGCGGGAGACAATATAACCTACACACAATCGATAAAGTACGTATTTAATGGAGCAGAAAGCGACACTAAAAAAGAAATTGACATTCTCAATGTTGCTTTTATTGTAAGTAAAGTCGTTTTTAAATATCGCTATATTTAATCATGAGTTTGTATATACATAGTTTGTAACTAAGGTAAAAATAATAATCGTAATAATTGAAGACTAAGTAAGTAGTATTGAATATTTACTACTTCCAAACGCAAACATATGGTTTAAAAATAATGCTTTATGTTAAGTCTAACCTAATTACTATCATTCATCATTGTACAGGTTAGTGGCAGTTGACATAATTAATTATGACTTTCTCCATGTACATGACAATTTCGTGTTTTCACGCATAAATACCAGAGCAGGAAAACGTTCATGCCTTCTTTGCTGCATTAAATGATCACTTCATCTTTAACTTTCTTAAAAGTTGTTAAAATGAGATTGAAATGAAACACTCTGGAAAATATAAAATGTCACTTACACATAGTGAAAGTCGTGTGTCAACTGATATCTGGATTACCCGTAAAAATTACTTACCTATATAATCTCACTTACGAAATCAAATTCCTTAGTTTTATTTATGTAATATTCCACAGTCGGTTATGCATGCAGTGGAGGAAACAGTGGATGAATTGTTAACAGAGGCACTCAAACCGTACCCTGGTCTCCAGTGGATAAAGCCTTATGTAATTGGAATAGCTCTTAATTTTATTTCATGGGACCTGACAAAGAACTATTGTAATGAAACTGCAATTCGAAGAATTAACACTACAGACCTCTTTTTCGATGGTTATGATGTCAGTTGTTATCTCAAAAATGACTTATTGAGGGATGCGTTGGGTGAGCAAGCCCAATTTACCGACGGATCATTCGGCCTTTACAGAGGGGTGAGAGTTCTTTTTTAATTGCAGACTAATTCCATATCCCCTATTGTAATTAAACGAGGAACAAAGGTGATCAATGCATTATTGTGAGTGATCACAGTTTTTCTTCTCTTAATTCTTATAATAGCAGTCACGTACGTACTTCGTGTAGTATAGGTAGTAACCTATATATTAAAAATGCTATGCAGTGAAATCTTAAGATAGAGTTTGGAAAGTGAAACCCGTATAAATTATTCTCAGTTAGTTTAATGACTTGATAAGTATTTGGGTTCCAATTCAATAAATGCAATAATTTATTATGGTTTGCTAATTGCAAGAAAATTGTTGTATGCAGAGTAACAACAGTGATGACGGACTTTACACGATTCATTCAGGAATTTCCGATTCTTCCAAATTCGGAGAGATTCTTTCGTGGAACCCACCTAATGAAACCTACAATGAATGGGACACTACCACCACATTGGGATATTGGAATAGAGATCCGAATAACGCCTGGTGTGACATGATTAATGGAACGGACGGCTCTATTTACCCACCATTTGTTGAAAAATGAGTGAAAATTAACACAATCTAATTCATCTTTTAAATAAGAAAATATTTTATAGTTTGTTTGATCCATTACGAGCAGAATATTAAGAGTATACGTGGTGGACTTGTGCCGATCCTTGTATCTTACGTATAACAGCAAGACGGAATTTATGGGAATCAAAGGCTATCGATTCACTGTTCCTCAAGAAATGCTGGAAGATCCCAGGATTAACCGTGATAACCGTTGTTTCTGCTTAGAAGACAACTTAGAAGATTGTCCAGGGGGAGGAGCATTAGATGTTGCGCACTGCCGAGGTATGAAATATACCAAAAACATTATTTTATGTTTGTTTATAATTTAATTTTCATCAATTGTTTTACCATTATTTTTCAATAAGGGGCTCCTATCGTTATGTCAGCGCCTTACTTCTTAGATGGGGATCCAAGATGGACAATTAATTTAACCAATTTTGAAGCAGATAGAGAAAAGCATCAGACAATCATGGACGTGGAGACGGTACAGCCTGATATCCACAATTATTTGTTTTAAGATTATTCAGAGTAGCGTAGTTGCTCTGTATAGGAATACACAATCTATCTGTCCATCTGTCCGTCCTTCTGTCCCTGCATGGGCACGACGACTTTTGAAAAATTGACGAATATATCGTTCAAAATTTCTGTGTCACCTAGAAGTCAATTGGACCACTGAGTTCAAAAATGGGGTCAGTGGGACAAGGTCAAAAGAGTCATTCTTGAGACTTCTCTTGAACGCATTAAGATACACTGTTGAAATTTCGTACACGTACTACTACGGCCTAAAGTAAGACTAAACGTGAAAATGGGGTCAGTAGGTCAAAGTCAACAGGGTCATTCTAATGGCATGTCGACAACAGACTCAAAACGAACGGCAAGCCGTAACAGTAGTAAGCTCGCCCTAAAAAGTTACCCTGTACACCAGACTTGAAAACCCTGTACAGAAAGAACTACCTGAACTACCTGAAATATCTACAGAATAATAAGTATCTTGTGTTGCAAATATGATGAAACGTAGTAGAAGCAGTATACATTTTATGCTTTTTAAACATTTTGTAAATAATAGAAGCGGTATTAAATGTTTAATGCTCTTTTAATATTTAATACATAATAGAAACAGTATGCGATGTTTTATACCACACATTATTTAATATATAATTGAAGCATTATGCATTAATTTATATTCCCTTAATATTAAATACATAGTAGAAGCTGTAGGCAATAATTTATATTCCCTTAATATTAAATACATAGTAGAAGCAGTATGTAATAATTTATATTCCCTTAATATTAAATACATAATAGAAACAGTATGCGATGTTTTATACTACCAGAGTATTTAATATATAACAAAATGTGAAAATAACCAAATATTAGTCACACAATTTAAAATAAAAAATTACGAAAAAGAAGAGTAAGAAACTATTGAACCGCTCAGATTCAAAGCTCCCGCTCGTGCCCGTGCTTAGTATAAGTAATAAGTATCTTGTGTTGCAAATATGATGAAACGTAGTAGAAGCAGTATACATTTTAAGCTTTTTAAACATTTTGTAAATAATAGAAGCTGTATTAAATGTTTAATGCTCCCTTAATATTAAATACATAATAGAAACAGTATGCGATGTTTTATACTACCAGAGTATTTAATATATAATTGAAGCAGTATGCATTAATTTATATTCCCTTATTAATATTAAATACATAATAGAAGCAGTAAGTAATGTTTTATACTACCAAAGTATTTATCAGAAGGTAGAAGCAGTATGCAATCCACAATAAGTGATTTTACTATTAGATGTGATAATATAAGGTAGAAGCAGAATAGAATTTTTTATACTATCCCGCTAACAATCTATTAGAAACGCAATTGCAATTTCTTATGTACATTTTTTGTATTTGACTATTAAAATGAACAATAAATGAGCGCGCGTTATCTCCGTAACCCGTGGACCAATTTCGACCATATTCAATAGGGTTCGTCACAGGCCTATATGCATTGTTTTAGCATAGTTTGGTTAACCTAAGTCAATGCGTTTGGGAGTTATCGTGCTAACGGACAGACGGACGTACGGACGTACGGACAGAATGTGCGATTCTATAAGCTCCCCAGGGGGCGAGCTAAAAATTTCGTTAAAATGTTGTGGACACGCTACTAGTGTTCAAAGTAACATATTGTACGCACATGGGGTCATTAGGTCAGGGTCACTGTAGTCATGAACTAACGCTACTCTGTATTGACTGCATTATTTCCGTTTTACAATGGTTTATATTAATTAATAGATTTTATTCTAAATGTTCTACACAGAATTCGGGAGTTTTGATGCAAGCTAAGAAAAGACTTCAGGTAAATATCCACGTAAGAAACTACAGAGACAAGAAGTACAATATAGCAGCCTTCAAGAATCTTATAGAAATTCAAGGTTTCCCATTGGTTTGGTACGTCTACGTCTTAGCACTACAGTACAGATTTTTCCTTAATATAAAATTGCGTAATACTAATAGTTGAATCTTATTTGACAGGGTGGAAGAGTCAGCTAGTCTAGACGATGAAAGCGCTGATGAACTCAAAAGTAAATTGCTGAATCCCCTAAAAATAATCAACGTATCGAAATGGACAGTTCTTGGAGTCGGTATTTTCGTAACTCTTGCTGGCGCTGCGTGGTTTGTATTTAATAAATGAAGACTCAAACAGACTTTTTATAGATAACTCTTCGAAAACCTTGTCTACGAATTCCTGTTAAGTGTACAACTTTTAAAAATCATCACCCTAAAGAACGCGTATTTTGACCATCTAATAAACATAAAGCTTTATTTAATTATGTTAAACGTACAAAGAAAGTTTTATTTCTATTCTCTCCGATAAGATTAGATGCAGTTGATCGTTCGTTATATATTTGTTAATAAAACAAGGTGCACTGAAACGTACATTTTCTTTGATTTCAATAATTCTTTCACACTTTCACCATTACCGTCCTGTCAGTGCTGAATAATCTTATTAAGTTATTACCTACTTCGTATAACGGTCATTCCTGAATTTACATAAAATGCAAAGTGCAAATCGTCGATACATTTTTATTCGTTAACAGCATAAATCACCTTTTTGTACAGATATTATTTACATTGACTTTCCTTTCTGTAAACTTTCGTAGAGAAAATAACTTTCTTCAACACATCTATTGACACATTATGTTGTTGGATAATGGCTGTCATTGTCATCATTAGACAGATTTTCAAGATAATTTTTGAGTTACATATTCATATTTGTCACCGACTGTTCCGTTCTTTAGAAGCTAGAACTGATAATATTTTGCAGAACTGGATGTATCTAGTAGCTTGCATTCCCCTAAAGAAAAACTGTCATCCACTCACCAATACAAATATTTTACCTAGAATTGCAATAGCAATACAGACAATAATATTTCCAAAAAGTCAGCATAATAATTAACTGTGTAGGTATTACTTGGCAGAAATGATGAAGGGTCAGATACCAGAATTGACACAATGTGGACTTTTCTAATTTCTTTTGGATTTGGGACTGCAGAACATATTACGACAATAGCGACCTGCACAAATCAATCTTATATTTAGATACCGGTAGATATACCTAATCCAATACTAATGTTTGCCAATTGCATTTAGTCGTTATACATAATAACATTCTAAGTAATTTACTAATTGCAAATTAGTTATTATCTACCTACCTGACCTAATAACTGCTTAGCAATTTCTTCCCACTACTAGAAATATGTAATAGCTAATTAATTTGCCAATTAGTGCGATTTCAATCCATATTTTTAGCTGACAGTTGTCCCACATACCAAGTAACCACTTTTATTTGTTTCGTTGATTCTTTTCTATCTAAGTAAATGTACATTAGTAAAGGAAGAGTAAATTGATGTACCACTGAGTTTCTTGACTACACTTATAATTAGCGATGATGTTTCTGGCATTCATGGACATTTCATTTGATAAGGACTCATTATTTATTCGACTTGTAGAGAAAACCTTCTTATGCCAACATGCCACGTAACGGTAACAATGTGATCTATCAATATCATAATATGCAAAAGAAATGTACTTGAAAAATGCAGGAGGACGACAATAACAGACGTAAATCGAATATGTTACTTTTATAAATTGTATTCTACTTCTTAGCTTTGCTCGTCTATCAAAATTTGGAGTAACAGGATTTGTCACAGTGTCAATAGGTATGGAAATGCAAAAGCCCTTTAACATGAAATGGTAAATTATGTATGCACAGAGCGATAGTAAACATTGTCGGACTAAGTAGTAGTAGAAACAAAGATTAACCTTAACCTTCGTTTGTCATAATTTCTGCATTGAATAATAATTTCTTGAGATATGAATTGTACAGACAGAAGATACCTACCTACCAGGCCACATAAATATTGAGTTGGCTATTTGCTAACACTAGCTACACTACTATGCATCCTTTCATTGAGAATACAATAATTTAGACATTCAATCGTGCTACTTAAATACTGAGAAGAGAAGTTTTTCGTTTATTGCCAATTGTGATTACCCAAAAATATGCGTTTTCGAATCTTTTCCGGTCTTGTATCGATTGTTGGTGCCATTCTTGCAGTTCTCGCTGCACTTGTAGGCTGGGCTATACTACCTGGCGTCATTGACAGGAAAATAGAGCAGGTAAGTATAACTTAGAAATCTGGGTCATTTCTGCCATGTAAATATCACGGAAACGGAAAAACATAAGTACCTAATTACAAGACTGGGTACTAGAACTTTAACATTGACTTTCACTAATTTTAAATATTTCCCTTTTAAGCCTAAATGAATCAGATTGTATCTTCGAGCCCTTGCCTTTCCAAATGAAAAAATTAAATCACGAAGTTTCCAGTTTCTGATATTATTTTACGTTTCGTATTAATCAGTGCTTAATTTGGTTGCAGGCATGTAGACTAACACCGGGAACAAAAATGTGGGATACATGGTCTGGTGTGTCTACAACTGTAAAGCTTAAATTACACATCTTTAATGTTACCAATCCCGAAGAAGTAGAGAGCGATGGTGGTTCTCCAATTCTCCAGGATTTTGGCCCTTATGTATACGAGTAAAAACGTTTTCAATATATAAATAAAATGGCAAAATGAATTCCACAGAAAAACACAAACATCATTTTATATTGAAATAACACTTTCTCCTACATTAAAATTTCATCAACTTTCACCGTCCCAAAATTGAGTTCTTGCTCGTAAAATTGGTTTGGTGGTGAAAGTAAGCGTGAAACATCAAATCAGAATATGTTACAGAATTGGCCTGGGAAAGCAACTGAATCTGAAAGATGTTTTTTATAAAATTGAAATATTATGATTCTAACTTAAGCTAAACAACATTTTGCGGTGCAATAATGAATTCGTATCTAAAAGATTTTCTTCAATTTAATTTCTTACAGTGAAATCAGGGTTAAGGATGATTTAATGACGATTAACGGTTCAGTGTTCTTCAGACAAAGGACATTTTACAAATTTAATGAAGCAGAATCTTTTGGATCCGAATCGGATACCTACAATGTTGTTAATATTGCTTATGTGGTAAGTCAAGAAGTATTTTGAATCAAACATCTTACGACAAATGCCATAAAATATATTTCATTAAAAATGTGACTTTACAGTCTTTGTTAAAAGGAATAAGCGATAGGGCTCCGGTATTTCTTTCTATGTTAGCTGACTATTGTGAAAGAGCAGGAGAAACTATTATAAAGAGAAGAGTGTCAGTGAGGGACTTAACCTTTGATGGATATGATGTGTCTGTTTTCTTAAATCATCCAATCCTTGGTCCACGCTTACCAAAACAATTTGAAGGTGGTCGATTTGGTCTTTATAAAAATGTAAGCAGTAAACAATGAGATTAAAATTACATGCATAAATTTTCTTCAATCAATTTTCTGGTTTCTTTGATTAATGATTTTCCTGCTACAGCGACTAAATATTATTGATTACTATTATGTAATTCTAAGTGATGCGTAGGAAAATTGTTTTAGCTTACGTTGCGTCATAAGGATATCAATCAAAACTAAAAAGTTTTAATACTTCAAAATGTTTGTCTCAAGAAAAATGGTACGGACGATGGATATTTTCAAATTGACACTGGAGTGGAAGGCATGCCGTCCAGATTGGGTGAAATAATTGAATGGGAAAATAGGACAACTCTAGGTTACTGGACTACACCAGATGGACCGAGTCAATGTGATACAATCAGCGGATCTGATGGTAGCCTATATCCTCCATTCGTAGAAAAAGTACGTTTGCAAATATGGCGCATATTTAATGTGTAACGAAATAGCTATACTTTCTCAACTTTCTCTTAATTAATAATAGCATACGAATTTTGCCCAAGTGAAAGCTGTTGAATTGCAATGTTCATTAGACATACTTTCGTTCTCATTAAAATGGATGCAATCATTGTAGTCAGTTTTGGATATGTTTATTAGAATAAAATTAATATTGACGAACTAATAATTCAGAACAGGATGTTAAAAGTGTTTTCTCCGAGCTTGTGCCGATCAATGTTCCTGACATTCAATGAAGAAATTGAAATTTATGGATTAAGTGGATACAAGTTTACAGTTCCTGAGGAAATGCTAAGTGATCCTAGAGAAAACAATGACAATCGATGTTTCTGCAAGAAAGAAAATGTATCAGAATGCGATTTCGGCGGTGTAATCGATGTATCCCCTTGTAGGAATGGTGCCCCAATTGTTATGTCTATGCCACATTTTCTAGGAGGGGATTCAAGATATCAAAAACAGACAGGTCTTAATCCTCAAAAGGATTTACATCAGACCGAAATCATTTTAGAACCGGTATGCATGCAGCAGCTCACTTTTACACAAAATTTTGCGTTATGTGAATTAGTCATAGAGGCTAATAATGTTTTATTAACTATTGTGTAGCATACTGGAATAGTCTTGAGTGCACGGAAAAGAATACAGGTTAATTTGAGACTTAAGCGTTACGAACAGACACAGTTTGCAAACGTATCTGAAGTTATATTCCCTGTCGTCTGGGCCGAAGAGGTTCACGTTTTTTCCACGTCATACTATTTATTTTTCACAATTCCTCGTCATAGGTGGATATTTTTTCTTTTATGAATTAGGGTGCCCAAATCTCTCCTGAGGGAGCTAAGAAACTTGATGACGCATTGGTAGGAATTATAAAAATTATTGATAATGCCAGAAGGACGGTACTGGGTATTGGCCTATTTCTCGCAGCAGTCGGTGCATTACTGTTTTTTATGAAGAAATGAAAACTAACTGGCACGATTGTGATTTTAATTAAGTTATACTTAGTGCATCAATAATAATCTAATCATGTAATAATTTTTTAATCCACAATTCCTCTTGGTTCTATTCTGCTTCTGTAGAACCGTATCGCTATTGCACCATTGTGAACTTGCTGAATGTAAATAAGAAGGAATGTTCACATCTTATCCTGTCATTCCCATCATAACCTACCCTCTTCCGTTCTTACATCGCAATCAAAATTGGACGCTCTATATAGCTTATCCCGTTCCTGAGATCCACGTAGCACAAATTGCTGTCAGACAGATTGGTCATCCGCAGACATTAAGCACCGTTCCAGTAGGTAAGGTACTTAATAAATGCCATTTACGATTTACTAAGATGAGTAGAGGATCAGAAAATAAAATTACTTGAGATTTATTGAAGTAACCTACATGATCTTAATGATTTCATAATTCATATTCATAGTTATTCAGGATTCAGCAGGATAGACTTGTTTCAACAGGAAAAATATCAAATAATATTTATTCGGACAAAAAATACAAAATTATTTTCATCATAAAATGCAATGCACGTATCAACGTATGGATATGGATGGGCATTTACCGTTTCTGATTAAAATATTTTCTTCTGGAAGCTATCAATCCACCTTGCCTCATGCATGTCATGTAGTAAACTGAGTTTCTGGTATTCATTTCATCTCTAGCTTCATCGCAGATTTTGTAGTAGTCATATATTCGTAGTTCCCTGTACATCAGTCTAGCTTTCGCGAATGTAATTTGGTTGTTCCCTTTGAGATGGGAATGAATTTTATCCAGAATCCCCTCGACAGAATTAACTACATTTTCATCTTCCATGTCACACTGACTGATCATTATTATCTGGAGGAATTTTCAATCTTACTATTAAAATGAGCTGTATTACTTACTACGCGTGATTAGCATGATGGTGTTTTCTCAAATCTATAGAGTGGTATTGTAGAAATATTGTACATACTTTTGTTTTCAATTCTGGAGGTAAGTCTAGTTGACCATAAAGAAGGAAATATAGCTCTTTTTTAGACAAGGATCCTGGTCTTGGCACATCCACTAGAACACATTTGGTTTCTGCAGTACGACTTATGTGACGAATGCCTTCCGCCAACCAGACATTAAAAATTGGGTCTTCAATCCCCAATTGACAACGATGTTTTACTGAATTGCAGCTGGTTGATAAAAGGCTACGATTACTGTATTTCATTTGCCATGTGGCAAGGGCGCAGTTATCCCAAAACCACAAAGCAGTCTAATTAAAAGACAAGTAAAACACAACAGTTAATATTGTTAATATCTAATAGATTTTACTCCAGTCTGGTATTGAAGGGCATTTCAAGATTCCAAGTGTCTTACTGTCAATAATTCCATGATTTTGTTGTTGCAACCGTCAGAGGCAATGATTAACTTCAGCCCACTTCTAAACAAAATCACTTTTTTATGAATCAAAATATCTTTTAGTGTGTAATGACGATATATACTGATTTTAAAGAATTTCATTGAAACATCATTTATTATACCCATGTGGCTTCTGCAAATATCCTCCAAATGCCTTATTGACGGCTTCTATAAACCGCTGGCTGCGGAAAACAGGAATATTGATAGGGTATATTACATATTATGGATTACGTACTTTCAGTATTTCTTACTTATTGTTAATACCTGCTACATACTTATTTATTTTTTATACTACCTTGATTGCTCTACCACAAACTTTATCAGTCTGGCCGGATCCTCATAAACAAATGGGATGACTTTCGGAACATTAGGGTTCACAATAAAACGAAACTCGTTCGAAGTAGAAAGTTTCCGTAACTTGTCAATTTTCCGTTGTCTCTTGTTAAAGTTCTTGCTGACTCTTTCTATGTTACTTTTCAAAGAGGAAAGAATGGCATTATCATTACTGTTTTTCTGTATTCCGTCTATTGTCAAGTTTTCTTCACTAGCTTTTCTACTGCTGTCGTCAGAGTCATAATCTTTTTCCATTGCGTCCTTCTTCGGGGAGCTACACATATTATATGTATTTATATATAGCAATAGTAAGGGTTCATTAAAATTCACGAAGCATTTTTCATGTCATTTCTCAACTAAGGATACGAAAGCATTCTGTCAAATCGAAAAATAGAAATGTGTGCCCTTATTTGGAAAAAGAGAACTGCCCTACATATTTAATACCTGACCTAAATATTACATCATACCTTTTCTCAGACATTAGAACTGTAGAGATGCATCCATCAGCGCCTTTAATGAAGCGGTATCCATCTGAGTGGAACTTGTGCACAGATAAAAATCTGCAAATATTTTCATAAGCCATCTGAATGACGGCATCATCCTGTTCTGCAACGCTGAGGGTGTTTCTTGAATATCTTTGCCCAAATGGTGGAGCATAAATCAATGGGATAGATGAAATGTAAGCAAATTCTACGATCCAGTTATGGCGAATCACATCGAAAGGATTTGAGTCGACTATTAAAATATTTAAGCTCCACGAACTGATGACATTTGCCAAAGTGTTCATTACTAAATATTGCATAACTGTGTTCATTTCCTTGACACAATCCAAATCTATTTCAGATAAAAAACCCGTCTCCACCCTTTTAACCCTTTTCAAGAGATCATAAATGTAATGACGTGAACCCGGCTCCTCCATTGTGAATACGATAGGCTGAATTTCTTGCTCTGCCAACTTATTCTGAGTGCAAAAATACGGTAATCAAACATTTAAACCGTTCTATTATTAATGCTCACGGTATTTGGTGGTTTTCTATAGCATGAATCAGCAGTAAATGTCGAATCAAATATTTCTCTTTAAATATTTTAAGGTAACGCTCACAAAAAGTTTTGGAGTCAGCGGATTCGTCCACCTTTTTAGGCAATCTCTCATGAGAACAATTAATAAGGGCTTCCTCGTGGACATTTCCACATTAAGATTCAAATTCTTAAAAGGATTTTCTATTAACTTGTCCTTTCGAAAATCAAGAGTTTCTCTGCAAATGAATTTTATACATTCAAATCTCTATCTTTCACTTCTGCCATATGATGTAAAACTCAAAACATTTTGCCAAAATATGCAGAAGAGTTATTATAATATTATCGCTAGTTTCAAAAACTCTTGTCTTACTTCGCAGTGTTGAAACGCAAAGGGAAATTGACAGTATCTCCAGTGCTGCATGGTATTTGATCTCTAAGCATACTAAGAGTATTTTCCACAAGAGGCTGCATCACCGGATTAAGCAATGATTCATCATTATCTGTTTCTGTCTCACTATCATACGAATCGAAGTTCGTACTATTGAATTCCGTCATTGTCCCTCTTGAATTTTCTATAAAAACAAAAGGTGGTGGCTTTCTGATAACGTTGATACATTGCTGCATATCATCATTAGCATTTAATAATCTTTACTTCTATACATTATTATATTTTCAACACCCATACATAATTCCATTCTCTTAGTTTAATTTATAAAAGAGTAATTTCAGATTATTTGACCGAATAAAGTTACTACATTGTTTAAAAGTACATTTTCTGCAGGTAGTGAGTGACGCAAGACATACCTAATAGAAAATGATAAACCCCTCATAAATATGCAGTGGAATAAATGCATTTTACAGTTGGCTACACTTATATTATAGAACATTTCTTATAAAATTAATAGGCATGCAAAAAAACGAGCAGCAAACATTGTCATCATATTATTATGTAGTCATAAATGTGAGTATTTTGCATGGTAGACAAGTTCCGTATTTTACTATTTTGTCTCTCCGAACCAAACTATGGGCTGGAACGGAACAATTTTTCTATGGAGTAAGTTGGCGACTTTTGGTGGACTGCACCATACATATATTAAAATTCATATTTTCAAAGTGGGCGTCAGAAACGTAATAAAAATTGAATGCAGGTTGTTACCATATAATCTAAAGGATAAATATTTTATCATACGATAAAATACTAGCGTTATGAACACAGGAATCTCAAGTTTCATGCAAACTCAGCAGGGAGAGTCAACTCCTAAATTATAAACCAGGTATTTCAATTTTATTTCTTGGATCATATCTGAAAAGGTAAGTTGAAGTTTATAGTAATATTGCTGATACATCCTAACTTTGCATGATTGTTTTTGGAGGAAGGGAATGCATGGAAGGGTTAGGGACACCCACTTTCGTTTCAGGGAGGGAAAGGATTGCAAATTGGTATGCTAGGAAGAAAATTCACGCAGCAGTTGAGCAGAGAGATAGATAGTAGTGACTGCAACTACTAACTCCATGTGGCAAGGAATAGATATACGTACGAACTTACGTCGTATGTTCGTGTTCTAGACTCAAACTTATATAATGTCCAATGAATTGGAATCCACGAGGGGGATGACGTCACAGAGCAAAGCAACAACACACCACTTTTCCCGACCAATGCCCGCTCTCTCTCTCCCTCACCCGGGTAGCACCACACCGGTCTCTCTCTGTCTGAATCGATCTTAGCTCGTGCCATTCTCCATTAGAAAACTATATACCTACCTAATGCCAGGCAAAAACGAGTTGGCGGAGAAGGAGACAAACTGTCTTATAGTTATAAGAATTAATCCGGCAAGCTATATTGGAATATATTGCGATTATTCTATATCTATATCCTATATATGATATAACTATTGGAACTATATGTATATCCCTACTCATTCCACACGTACGCATTAGCCATGGTATCGCATATCTGCTCTACACTACTACAACAACAGTTAATCCACTCAGAACTAAAATATCCCGTCGTTGGCCTGATTTCCTATATCCATGAAAAGAAACGTGTGTAGGAGCCAAAGGGAAAGGAACAAGGAACCAACCAGACTGCACAAAGACAGCATCATACGAGCGCAGCGCACAGTCACTAGTCACTACAGGCTTTCCACGCTTAACCTTTCCGAATTTACTAGTCACTACTGTTGTGGATACTCACTGCATCATAGAAAATGTCCAGCAATTGCTATAATTTTATCAAATGACAATACATAAGCATCCCTTTAAAATATTGACAAGTAAAAGGCGAGAGGGAAAGCAGGAGTAAATAAATATAGTGTAAGTATGATCTGTAATAGCAAAATAACAGCAATTGCAAACGTCCCACCTATTCCTATGCTATGTTCTATGGAAAATACAATTTTCACTTAGAAATCTTGCAGTACTTTCTGTATAGCTTCGATAGACTTTCCTATTTTTATGTAGAGGAACAGGATTCTTTTAGGAAAATTGCTGCATCGCACAATGCTCAATAAAATGCGTGGGACTACAGATGGTTACGTAGTTTGCAAAAATTTAACCAACTAAGTATATGTCTACTATATCATGCACAAAAGTAGTAACTGCATATGCTTGCCATTATGGCATAGGATGTGCCTTTATTCTTCTATTGCTGTAGTAATGCAGCAGAAAAATCCGATTTTTTCTTCAGTGCGTCCTTAGTCTCAGACAGAAATGGAGATCAACGAGAGTTATCCCATTAAAAAGAAAGTTTCTTACGTTATTTGATCATGAAAGGATTTTTGTGCAAAGGTCTTTGAGACACGCACATATAGATCCTATAAATACAACAGGATAGAAAATCCTGACTTCTTTCACAGAAACAATAGGAATCAAAGGATATGCAGTGAGAGCATAGGGCAGGGTGAGGGTGGATTCAGCAAAGTTTACACAGCACTCGACTACTGTCAGTCCGCAGACGTCCTGCATTTATTTGGTGAAAGTGTAAGCAACTTCTTTATTCCAACGACTGCTTTCTATCCCTAAAGTCGCACAAGGTTACTCTACTGCGTTCCACTGGAATACATACCTAATCGGAAAACCAACACTCAAATATATCTGCACCTGGCCCATCGAGTCCACTACAGACTGGACTGATCTGATTCCAAGACACCAACTTTTCCTTCACATTACACCAATAGCCACACAACTTTTAGCAAGTTCTATCCGTTCTGATTTCTTCGCAGAAGCTCAAAACATCACGTAATTAACGTAATACTTAAAGTTTAATCGTGAACTTTCATAAATCCTGTGATACAAGCACACACCATGATATAAAACAAATAAGAGAAAACTAACGGTGAAAGTTCAAATGCTTAGTATTGATATTTATATTCATTTATAATTGCGGCTGTTCCCTTCATTCTTCATTTATTCTAACACTTCAAGACTTCAACCACTGAAAGTCCGAAGAAAAAATCATTGAACCCAATTATTGCCAGCAGTGTATATAATACAAATAAATACTACATTGTATAAATATTCGTCACAACATTTCTATCTAATCTACAACCGTTGACAATTTCATGTTAATTTATCATTATTTCAGAGTTGAAAACCTACTAAGTATTTTGTAATAATAAATTATAAATGTTAGATAAACATCTCAGGTCACAGACCAGGCGACAAAAATATTAAGTGATGCGCTGCAAGTAAAGACAGCATTAAATTGATGTTTATGGACATTAGCTCAAGTGTAGCACATTACTAAATGAAATTACACTCCAGACTCCATTAGTTTATAAAATATTAGTTTAGCTAGTGCTTTGTGGTGAACCGATGTTAGCGTTCCCTTACACAGCTATTTGATTGAATCATTTGAAGTAGCTACTAACATAACAGCTATCAAAATAACCAAAACGAATACTCTTCCAAAAAACCCCTTACTAACAATCGAAATACTGAATCATAGCATCTATAGTGTGTATTGGCAAGTACTGTATGATTAATAAACAACTCTCACTCTTCAGATAAACTGACTAACTCTTTTTTGTAAGCCAACATTTGTGATAGACAGGTGTATTGTCATATAGTTGTGCATTACTAATTGAGACTTTGTGCATTAACATATAAAATAATAATTTCAATATTTACGGACTACTTTGCCAAGGTAAGTTCTATTTGGCATTTCTAACAGGATTTCCCCTGCTTGTGCTGCATTATGTATTGCTATTATGCTTTCTCCCGGTTCGTTTCTTTAACATGTTATTTTGTGACATTACCTGAATTTTCATATGGAATGAAAATGCATAGCTTATGCCTAATGCACATGTATATATTACCCTGTGCTCTTTTCATAAAACCGTTTGTTTTGCATTATTTATATCGAGACACATCAACCTGGAAATTACTTTCGGAATCAGTCGCACCACGCAAAAGTAACCATCAGGCAATTTTAGATTGTATATATGTGGATATGCGCATTTTACTATAAGACTGACTCCAAGTAGGTATGACTGAATTGCGTAGTTTCACTCACTTAGTTGTAATCTCCAGCTTTTTAAACATATGAAATGGAAGAAGAAGTGGAGAGGCGTATATTGTATATGCATACAGAGGGGACCGAGCTAACATTATTATTATGCTTCATTTGGCAAAGCTTTACCACCCATTCAGTCAGACGATTAAATATTTAAGCAAAAACGGCTTTTCTGTCTCCAGAAGTTTTGTATATGGATTTTGAGCCTTTATTTAATCTCGGTCTCGGTACACAAAGCCCAAAATAAATAGTAAATGTTTTGTAAACACAGCTTTTAATAATTTATCTCTTCGAAGTTAAACTTTTTGATTTTGGAAACCAAACTTTTTTGCTGGTTGAAATTCTTTGCCTTCTATAACAGCATGAAGCGGTCAAAAATCTATCATCAGTATTTAGTTGAATTAGAAATAACCATCCGAAACATAACTACCTTATATACCTACTATACTAGTTCACCTCAATGAAGTGCGCGACTTTTGTATGGCAGTGACAGTCTTTGGAAAACTGCTTGCTTGCAACTTGCAAACACTACAGAGGAGAAATACATTAATGGAAAAGTTACAAACAATGAAAATGGAGCATTCTATTCATGTGGTTTTATCTAGAAATTAGACTTAGGTACTTATAATAGCGTAGTGGGAAAGACGATTACATTTGTTCATATTTCGTCTCTCACAATGAACAGTAATTTTGACTGACATGCTGTCATCTGCATCGCTGCCTTATTTGCCAAATAACACTTGGGACCCATCTATGTAAATCAATATCTAACCTGCATAAAATATTCTAGTGTAAAGTATGTTATTTTATCCATTAATAGGCTATCCTATGCATAAACTAAGATACTTATTTACTAATACACACGAACATGCAAAGATGTAAAATGCACATAGTGGCATACATTCTTCTTTGCATTCTTTTGAATAAACAGCAGCCTTGTTAGCTGACACGATCGATCGTCCTTGCTCAAAAAGCAAATACAAAGATTATAAAGCTATGCTTATTTGTGCATTCAAATCATTCATGACAAGTTGACGTCATTATAAGATGTATAAGTCTTTGTAACTTTCGTCTCGTTAATAAACAAAAACAATGTTCTGCGAAATAGCATGTTAAAGAAATAATGAGAATCTACGCGAAAAAACACAGTATTATGTCGGATGCATGCCCTAGTTCACTAATAATTACTTCTCGGAAAGAATCTATTTTAAGCCATTTTAGTCATACTTCAGTTTTCCTTTTTTGTCTTCAATTCAAGATACGTAATAAATAAAAGTTTAGACTTCATGCTAATTGATTGATTCGAGCCAGTTCGAGCAACTTCGAGAAACGAGAATAATATGTTGAGTATGTATTTCATAGAAAACCTTCCTAATTAAAATGAACAGACTACAGATGCATTCACAACATAGGTATTATACAGAAAACGTATACAGATCTCATACAGTTACAGAAAATATTATGTAGGTACTTATTTATTATCTTATAAGTCACAATAATTCCCTTGGAGTGAAAACATGGGATGATTTTAAAATACGTAGTTGCCTTTCTCATGTGCTCTCAATGTCAAAGCTGGGAAGGAAAGGCATTGGAAAAGGTAGAGAAAGGAAATAGGCATATTGCCGGTGCACATGCCTTTAAAAAAATGAAAACTTTTGTATTCTTCGTGATTGATTACTTTATCAATAAAGATAGATACACTTTTTCATTACGTAATAACTCGTAAGTTCGTCAGCTATGGTTTCACGTTGAAAAATATACCGGAAAACATTGATATAACCTGCACACAGTTCTAGTTCGATTTTCTAGCAGAAAAAAAAATCATAGTTCTGTAGAATTTTGGGTACGTTCTTACGTCTTTATATGATGACGCAATGCTGCAATTGCCTATTGCATCAAATAAATAAGATCCCATCACATAAAGTTGGGGATTCCTCGCGCATTTACTTCCTTCTGTGTGACACTAATTTTGCTTATAACTGCCAATTATTGGCATTGGAAGCTAATAATTTAGGAGACAGCTTTTGAGGATACATAATATATTACTTGATAATGTCAGTTTTACTTACTTATAAGACGCAGAAAATTAACAGATCAGAACGTATGCTTGTAACACATGTGTATTGATGAACAGGTACTTTACCAAATAAACACATTACATGCCACTGAAAGTGACACACAATGATATTTATTGTTATGACCCACTTTCTTTAATGTAGTACCTACAAAAAATAATTAGGTAGGCTTTCCTGATTAATAATCCAAATGAATAGAAGCTAAAGCATACTGATGTCCAAGTAATAACGCTAAAACAGATTTACTCATGATTTACAAAAGCACACTGTGTTAAACAATCATCATAATAATGTTTGTATGCAGCACATGTGTTTCATTTATCTACCTATGTCTGTTAATAAGTTATCAACCTCAGACAATGACTGATAGCTTGTTCGGTGATAATGAGCAGGTGCAAATGTAAACAACAGTACAAAACAATGCAGAATCTCGATTCTATTTGCTTAACTTCACATGAGCCATGCTTAGCAAATATTTGCAGTAGTTAATCTACGTGAACCTTTGATCTTCCGGTTTTTCAAACAATTCAGATATATGCTACCTTTACAGATTCACTATTCGGACATTACCAACTGTTAACGTGTACTATGAAGTAAATATATTTTATGGGCTGCATGTAGGTTAACATATGTACACTTTTTGTTTATCATGGCTTCATATATTAAATATGATAATCTTATGATAATGTCTTTGATGATATCTATAGGATTTATAGCTTATGTCATTTCCACTAATGTCATTCATTTTCATTAGGTATTCCTGACTACTAACCTAGTGCCATTAAACTGAATGTCATTGTACATATGCCTAAAGGCATTGATTAAATTCATAAAGGGTTGCCTCGCAGACCTTCTTAATTGTCTCATTCAATTATGCTATACAAGCAATAATATAGGTAGGTACTCATTTCTAGTCTACGCACAGTTAATCTCGATAAGCGTATTTATATAGTAGAACGGTAACAGTCAACAGAAATCAATTTAGCGAAGTGCAAATAAATTGCTTCACTTATAGTACTTCATAGTTTCCCTGGCATGAAAGCATACAATACGTGTCAAGTGAAGATATGTACTGTCACCATATTGTCTAAAATATTGTCACTTGTCACCGCAAAAGATAATAAAGCAATGTGTATCATCTGCGCACATTTTATTCGATCAAGGTCACAGAAAGACGCTACAACAGCTAATGCGAAGTAGTAAATAGGTAGCTACCTATATATTACTACATTATGAGTATTACACAAAAGTATATGATATAGAAATCTGTGTATATCATAATATGTATTTTAGCAAACCACCTACATTCACTCAAAGTTAGGCTAGAGATATCTTGTCGTTACTTATATAGAGTCACTCCATTAGAGTAGCCTATAAATTGACTGAACAACTTAACTTCTAAAAATGTCTCCACAATGTCTCGCCAATTCATGTGTGACAACGCTATACAGTGAAAAGAAACGACTGGGAACAACTTATCTTAATAGGTCGACTGACAACAATAAAAAGGTTAGAAATATCAAAAAAATTTGATAAAAAAACAAACAAACAAAAAACAGGAATGTGCCTAAGTTGGATCTATAAATTCAGCTATAACAGGATTGGAACCAATGAAAAGACAGGATATCTATATCCAGCATTAGTTTTACAGATCAACATTTGAATGCTAAAGGAGTATGACAGTATGAGTATTAGTATGTTAGTATGTAATGCAGCCAATCTTCTCTTTCACTCTCCACTTGAATGCACAAAAATAGCTGCTGAATGTGTGTACAATGAAAATCAAGTTTCTCAGGGAAAGGAAGCAAGACAGACACTAAAAACGAGTTACCTAACGATACTTAGTTCTTCTAAGGATCCTGCTGACTGTGTTTAATTTGTGTTTAGATGGTTGTATAATATAAGTAGCAACTATAAACCGGCTAAGATACCCACGCTAGAGTCGACAAAAATCCATATGATGACGTTATAAATATTCCCCTCCAGTTCAACTGAGAAAGTTCAAGATCCTTCACCTTTAGCACATTTTCATTCCACTTATGTATCACATCAAGTAATAAAATGGAGTACCATCCTGTGCTCATTTATGCCTATGGTTCAGTCCGTCTACATCCCTCCCCATCATTCATCAAACAAACACATTCTAAGTTTCTGTATACACTTACATTACACACACAATGAATAATCCTTATGTCTGGTCTAGAATATAATTTTTGCAGCCACTTGTCATTAACCCTGCTCTACAATTCTGAAGTCTAATATTGATATTAGAATGCATTATGTACGACTTGCTAAAAGTAGCACCCAATGGGATCACGAATCCGAATAGAGCAGCAGTTTGCCTTTTAAGCTACCATAATGCTTATCAATGATTCAGATCGATAAACAATAGTAACCCTTGCTTTGATATTATGTGCAAGAGTGTAGCACCCCTCCAACTACATAATCTACTACACAGTTTTATCTCTAAATATACAACAAATCTATATCAAGTTCCTTTTTTGCTTTGCAATTGCAACTGTTTCATTGCTCAATTTCATGATACTCGATTCTGCGTTTATGTCAATTAAACATGTCGTTACTGTTTTATAAGTCCCTGAAAGCTAGTCTATACGATAATACAATATAATCATAAAACTTTTCAAAGATTGCAATTTACTTGATGTCTTTATGCGAAATGTCGATACTTATTGTTCTTTAATGATTAGTGTAGTAAAGCAATATTAATCACAAAGACAATTAATATGTGCTTAACTATATAGGAACGGTATAAGAATGACAAGATTTTTTATATCTATAAAAATAATGAAAGTATACAGCACATGGAGGTTTTGCACTATTACATAAGAATGCATTTACATAAACACATCATAATGAAATGCGACGTAAGTATTTATAACTATTTTTTAAGTATATTCTATTTATATAGGTGCTCGCATGAAATTAGAAATATTATTTAGTCTCATTCTCAAGTTCATATGAAATTATATTATTATTTGTAATGCAAACAAAAAAGCATACACTCACATAGGTAAGTAGTAAGAGAATGGATAATAATAAAGAGATTGATAATAAATAGCTAAAGCGTATGATGAATCATGACTCATGAGACTCATGACATTCATTTCATAGGTCTTAAATAATATCGAATGTTGAGAAGGGAAAAATAAACGGACAACGACGGCCACGGTAGAAACACGACGGATTTCAACTTCAACAGAAGTTCTTTCCCGCTGCAAACTCGTCGGCATCCGTCTGGTTTACACTGAAACATTTTAGTAGTAGGAGCTTATAGTTTAGAAGGTGAATTCCCTAAAGAAGCAGGGAAACCGACGTGTATGATGTATAAAAGTTGTACTAACCGTGACTGCTAAGTCGTGAGTGAGCTCGGCTATGTGTGTTTCGCAAGTGCAATACACCGGAATAATTTGCAATTCGCATTATAGCTGAAAGAAGCTAATATACTACGCTAGCTCTACGTGTAACTTCAAACATACATTATAAAGCATAGATAGCTATTGTGCTAGGCCTTTGCAAAACCTCACATCATTCATAACTACTCTAGCAGCTGAAGGAAGAGCTAACACGATTACTACGTACGTCTACGTGTACCTATAGCAAGAGCAGATTAAACTTATAAGTTGAACTGATATAGTTCTTTGCCCATTTAAATCACAGTTAACTTGTAATTTACAATTAAATACAACTCAGCAGACGATAAGACACGTTGTAGACACACTTGTTACGTACAAGCAAAAATAAGTCTTTTGCAAACAGTACACACACTATTCACCGAAAAAACTAAAATCAAAATTGATAACAGCCCAGTAGCAGTGTGTTGATTTGTGTTAATGATACAATTAATTACATGTAGCTCAAAGTGTAAAAGTTTAATAGTCATTCCTATAGACATTCGTTCAATATTGTTCGTAACATTTATTCTGCGGAACATCCATATAGAATTTCATTTATAATAATCCTTCTAGTTATTTGTGTACAATACAAACACATAATATTTATATAGCTTAACATTTTGGAACTTAAATGTGTTTCAGTTTCAACGGAAGTTGAAGAAAAAGTTTTCTCTTATTTGACATTTGACTTGCGACGGTGATAATATCGTAATCGATCTTAAAGACTGCTCTTGCAAATAATTAATAATTGCGCTACAAGAATACATATCTCACCAGAAAATCTATTGTTATCGTATACTACGCTGAACTACAGGAACTGAATTGTTTGAGTGATCAGTAATGGTAAAATATTACCTAAATAATACGCCCAACTAACTTGTGAATTTTGACTATCAGATCACATATAAACCAGAGCATATTATTATAAGAGCGGAAACCCATTCCTATAACTGAAGGAACAGTTACTACTATTACAATATAGTAGGTGCCGAACTCCACGTTTTGTTCTTCTGTGCCACATTGCACTACTTTGAATGTAAGTAAAGTTGTAACGTAAGTTTATCTGTAATATACCTAAAGTTCATTGTGCATTCACATTCTTTTCTATAAGTCTCTCGCTTGAAGTATGCTGCTAAAAAATGTACGCACTTGTAGCCATATACCTTACCTTAATACACACTACAGAAGACGGAACCTATCTAGTTAATAATTAACTGACATCAGAATGTATTAAACATGTATGGTTTAGTTGAAAATTTAAAACTATATAGCATCATATAGAACATATTATTGAAGATACAATTTTGAGTCTGCATATAGAAAATATTATAATTTTACAGGTATACGTTCTTACGTACCTTAGGTAATAAATATGTTATGCACAAAACACCAGAGATATAGTTTGTGTAAAATATAACTCTGTGCTGTAAGGCTATCCTATTGTTATATCTTGTAGTTTGTAGTATTAGAAGGTGGTTCTTGCTCGGAAGGTATGCAAGTTCCTTGCAAAAATTGAGCCACACCACCCAATCCTACCTATCCTGTCTGTTTGACTTGACTACTTTCTAAAGGTACACAAAATATTATATAACTCTGTTATGTACGTAGCAGAACTAAAAGTTACTTACATTACTTGCTTTGCTACTTTCCATGATTACGTGTGCGCTGTGCAGACTCCTTGCTGGTTTATGTAATATAGGTACATATCTTTATGTACACAAAGAGCTGAGAATACCACAGAAGTTAAACTGTTATAGGTGAGTGAGTGAATTGTGTGTGACCAACACGAACTGAACCAGATAGCAAAACCTAAAGTATGTACCGATGATGGCTTCATGTCTTTGTGTATGGTCATTTAGGGAATAGTATCATGGAATAATGGCTTATTATTAAATACTTAAGTACATGCATACATAGGAGAGCTCCGTCAAGTTGTGAGACATAATAATTACGTCGTAATAACTAAAAACTCTATAATTTAGTGTATTCTATAGTTTGGCTCTGTGTAAATTGCAAAGCGTCACGTCCACGTCAGTAAACATCAGAAAAGACGCAAAAATACAAAGCAGTTGAAAGCGACTAATTTGTAAAGGCCAAAAATCCTATTCACCGTAATATATTTTGTAAGCTCAAACTGTACACACTCTATTTACAATACTAAAACCAACAAACTCACCTACAAAGAGTTCAAACGCAATACCAATATCACCCAAACTACCAACAAGGTATTTTTATATGACTGCTAGTCACTTGTATACACACATTTGTTTTACCAACCTCTCTTTAAAGACATGGGACAACTGCGACTCTGTCTGATTTACTCTACAAACGCATTTACGCACAATCTACACTGATTACTGTTGCCAAAAACATTTGGATGCCAGTTATAGAACTATGTTATTAGGTAGTTTCGCACTTTCAGATTTTTCTTAGTATTCATTCACATGTTCATGTACGTACCTCTTCTCTAATGTAATGCAATTCAAGAATAAATCCCCATCTTGCGCTCACTTATACATACCTAAGTGCATTTGTCATTAGTGAAAGAGTATTTTCAGGACTTTTGATTAGTCGTCGTAAGTAAGTTTAGTTCGTTAACTACCGAGTCGTAGTAGCTTTGGGTCATGAAACTCTCACATTGGATTTGGAGCAATGCAAGTAATGCAACTGCAACCTTTCGTATTTTGTGTCTAATAGTTGACACTTGAGATTGAGATGGAAAAGTGTGCGTAGACAGCTTAGCTAGCTCAAAATAGTTTCACCAGTCTCAGAATTCACGACCACGCTTTCCTTGACAGGAGAAACAGTGCGCGAAATTCACTTTCACTGCCTCGTCTTTACTTCTTGTCGTTTTCTACCGCTAAAGAAATATTTTAATATTTATGTTCAGTTTTCAGAACGTATTTTAAAAAAGTTCAAAATTTTGGACATATTGGACCATACAAGGCAAGACTATAGCAAAAGTGGCATTTACAGTGAATTATCGTTTCTACGTTAAATAAACGTTAAGCTGTTTTTAAAGTTGTTGGAATTTCTTTTAACTACTTGTTCAACT
>JABASI010001401.1:0-25343 GCA_019776505.1 Tomocerus nigrus
AAATTACAAGGCGACGATACGGAATTTTCTGCATCTGGTTCTGTGATTTCGATTGATCAATTATTTTTCTTGGAATTTGATTTTTTCCCTTAAATGTGTACTATAGTCTTCATTATATGGCGAGGGAGTACTTAGAATATGGTCATATTATACTCACCATATAGTAGTAGTATTTACGTATACATAATGCCGGCTATTTTACTTGCTCCCACAACTTTTCCGAAACTCAAGCCAGAAAATGAAGAAATTGTTGGAAGGTTGGTTGGTTGTTGAATGAAGAGTTTTCTGGTCGTGAGAGCGTAAATCTTAGGAGACACAAAAATTCCCTTTGTCTACACATTCTTCTTGTTTGTTGACCCTACTGTAAAAATGATCTGACTCCTCTCCCATAGCAAATGGTTTCTTCTTACTTTAGGCAAGGAAATGTGGACTATGCTAGTATACGACTTCCGGCATCAACCGGAACCCATAGAAATACTATATAGATAGTCTGGCTGCCTGCATGGTGTTGGTTGTTGACCTACAAATAATTAACTGCACAAACCTCAGACACCAGGGTGACCCTTGCTGCCAACTGGTCTCCCCGAACGAAAAAGTTCATCTCACTCCATTAAAAGTTCTCAACCTTTTGCAGCTATAATAATATGCAAGTATCTTCGTTTATTATGTACATGTAGTTCCTTCATGATGACCATATGGAGTACAATTATATTAAAGGAATTATAAGAGAAGGGATTTAATTAGGCTACTATAATTCAATCAAAATTATTTTACGGATTTTTTGCTGAATGAACCATACAATGTAAACTTTATGCTTCAAATGTAGCAGTTGTTTGAATCAGGGTTGTATATTGTCCGGATAAAATTAAAATATTATCATTTTATCCATCCACTTTGAACAATTTGGACAAAACGGCTGTGGATGATAAACGTAAAGCACTATTTAATTTTCATCCGGCCAATATGCAAAATAAAGGTGGACGAAACGAATTTGTCCAGTTAAGACCAACTACTTACTTGATTTCATCCACTGGATCCTTGAATAAATATTCGGTGGTATTAAATAATACTTGAAGTAAACAGTTATTGGGAGTCAACTCTCAGTCTCAACAAAGTATAATATGACTCGCAACATCTTCTTTTATACTATAAATAGGATGTTAATAGCAACCAAGACGATTATATTTTAAATTGAGCAAAGGAGATTAGTAAACTGCTGGCTAAAATAGTGAAATGTCTTGTACAGTTGATTTATTTGAAAAAATTGTCAATTTATCTGATCGTGCGTTTAGCTACAGAGAAAATATTTTTGAATGAGAGGAGGAATGTAGGATTTTTTGTGGTGTACTTTAGAGAAAGCAAATGAATGTTTAGACGTCTATCTCGTAGATCAAAAATCTGAATTGCAAAATGTGAGGGTAGCGAGTACATAAATTGCATGCATCTGTGTAAAGCTATTCAGCTGTGCCATTCAATGAATCAGTTCATGGTGAAGTGAATGGAAATGGAGATTGCCATGCCGAATATCATTTCAGTCCAGTTGATTTTTTTCTGTAGTCGCCACATTACATGTAGATACTTAGACACGAGCTTTTATTATTCGACATGGATAATGTCCTTTGAATCTTCACCAAAATTCAGTCAATCATAAGCTGGATTTTCGCAGATGTATGTACAAGAACATCTAGTCCCTAACCGCACTCGACTCCTTCCTCTCTTTTACTTATTGCATTCAACGTAAGTAAGCCGCAGCAATATATTATTCCCGGCATTTTATTTGTATTATGCTGTACATGTTCCTAATGCAATTTTTTAAAGCTCCTCACAACATCTCGCATATATCCTTTCAGACGCCACAGATCAGTTTATCAAATGAAATAGAAAACTATATCTCCCTACTCAGATGGAATTCTAGTCATCCTGCTCCTTCCTGAACTGAATTCAAACGAAGCAACCCATTCAAATTGCATCTTGTTTCATAGTTAGAATTTCCACTCAAATCACATTGATTTTCATGTAGCTATACAAAATATGCACTTACCCCCCACTTCTCCCTATCTCAATCTCTTTCAATACAAATCTATCCACTCGATCACAATCAGAAATTTTCTTGCATTCACTATTAAAAATTCACTTTCATTCATAGCTATTCATAGTATTATGAATAGTAGGGAATTCTTAATCTTAAGTAAAGATGCCTCATTCTCAATTTTGGTTTAAAGGACACAAAAAAAATTGTTTAGGGAATCATCTCCATCAAATTACACTACAAGCCAGCAAACAAAGTAAATATAAAATATAGTATTTCCATCTTTCTAACAAATATTCATTTTAGTCACAAGACATAAATATTTATTTGAGTATTAAAAGGATTTTGTAATTTATAAATAATTTAAATTTATAACTTGAAAGTATAAAATCAAATACCTCCCGTAGGTACTCTGTCCACAATTTCTTAAAACTTGGATGTTTTTAATTTATAATTGACTATACTATGTGTAAATATATTTAAATTCATAATAGCCGGAATATTAAATCAAAAGTAAATCTTTAAATGAGTAAAATGGTTTTTGAATTTAGAAATAGTTGAATTTATAACTTGAAAATATAAAATTAAATACTACACCAAACAAAATTGGAGAAATCGTTAAAAATTGTGTGGGTTACTTTTAATTTATATTTGACTAGGTACATATTATTACATGTATATTGCCCAAAAATTGTTTCTGATGATATTTGTCCATTTCCGTATTCTTTAAAAATATCTCTTCAATATGGAAAAGATGAGGAGAGAGAGAGAGAGAGAGAGAAAGGGGAATATTAAGATGTGATACATGTACATGAATGGAGTCAGAGTCAAGTGCTGTAGTAGTGAGTAGTGGAGCTTTTAGTATGAATAAGTATTTGGTGCAGAAAAGTGGGTTGTATATGTGTAAGATGAAGATGGGATGCGGATGGACGTAAAAGTGGAGTAATGTTGGGTGTATCTTCTATGTCGTTACAATAATAGTTGAATGTGAAGCTGGGACGAGGTATCTAATTCTAGTAGAAAACTCAGGATTTGTTGGAAAATAATAGAATATCTGTAATCTGTGTTATGGAGAACGGCCTTCGTTTCTCTGCACAACTTTTCTTGGGGAAGAAGAGAGGAAATAACTTTGGCAAGTCATAAAACGGTTATCTTTCACTTGGCCCTCGCACTCCCATCATTTCCCAAATCTTGTGTATTTTCTAGTGAAGCTACTAGCTACAGAAGAGATCTTTTCACGGTTTCCAAATAATAGGCATAAGTTATATAAGGAGCAGAGCAAGGAAGGACTATAATAATTTATATAGTCTTCCCATTGCACTTCACACTAGCAGCCTAGCATAATGTCTGTACACAGTTGTAGCCTATAATAAAGTAAAAGTGGCCATAGTTTCAATGGCACATAATAGCAGTGCAAGAGTAAGTAACACTAAAATCAACGAACATCATGGACATGGTACCTAAAACATTCCAAACTGGAAATCGACTCTAGAAAGGCCTGAATATACTACTGAGCTGAATAGCATTATTAGGCATAGTGCTCAGAGATGTGACATGGCACATTGTCTACCCGAACGGCTCCCATTTAATAAACTTCTTCCTATTACACAATTAGAGATTAGCCCAATGAATGCTCCTTTATACGGCGACTTACATTTAAATAGGTAAAATACTAAATACCAGCTTTACCAGCATTATCCCACTTACTTCTCGCTTTTCCTTTCATTTATTACGTATAATACAGGGAGGGGCAGAAAAAACTTCATTTCACTTTCACTGAACGCCATTTTCTATTTTCATGCCTACGTGATAACACCACAATCTTTTTCAGATTTTTTTTGCAGAAATCTTCATTTAATAAATAAAAAGTTCATAACAATTGATAGTACTGCACCATAATGGACTTTCACTTTTAGAAAAATTTAAAAAAGGGAATCAAAGACTAGACATTTCAACAACATGGCGTGTTTATGAAATTTTGTTTATGTATTAACGTAATTATGAATTAATGAACTTTACGCAATGACGTTAGTCATGTGTGAAATTTATATGGCTCATCTCTGTAGAGTAGTGTGAGACTGAAAAAAGTAACTAGGATTCACTGACGATGACAATCACTCACTCACCGTCAATCCTTGAACTCTGCTCAACTCCTCATTTTGCAGCACACTTTTTTATTAGTTTCTTTAAGTCGCTTAGCGACGGGGACATTAAAGCTTCGTTTTAGGAAGTGACAAGCGAAAAGATCAGATAAACTTTAATCCAACACTTTGTTAAATCTACTCGACAAGATGGAATGATAACATTATATTGCTCCAAGACTTTCTCCAACCAACTCTCTTGTTGTTAACTACTACAGGCTGTTAAAATCTTTGCTTAGCTAAATATAAAAGCTTTTGAATTGCAAAGGTAAAGCTGTAAGTTATCTTCAATTTATTACTGGTTTATTTATATGAATCCTTCATGAAGTCTTTTATTGCTCCTGAGCACTATTTACAGAGTCCATCTTTTAAATCTTCCTTCTTTTCATGTCCACCAAAAACTTTTTAGTGCCTATTTAAACCTGTGCGAATAAAACATGGCAATTCAAAAGGTCAAACTTCAATAGGTTACGATTCCTCAAAGTAAACTTAATTTTTCTCGTTTCTTTTTATATTATATTTCTGCAAGGGTTTGTGTGCCTAATAAAAATCAAAAATCCTTTTCAATTTTCTCAAAAGCACATTTATTGTTTGCACGTTTACCTCGAGTCCAAGGAAAGTCTGGGTGGATCAACTTCAAAATATTTTATATTCTTTTCCTAGTTAAAATAACCCTGACAAAAATTAATTTGCGGTAGTACAGTACACTGGATGCCAAATTTTGACTAAACTCGTCTCGAATTTACACATTTACTAGTACGATAGATACTTTGTGGTTGGATTGAGCTTTAAAGTGTTTTTAATGACTGAGGGAAAATGTGTACACAACGGTGGAGAGCTCTGCAGAAAATATTCTGCAAAGTCATTCATTATGAATCTACACCACCACAGTTTTTTAATATTTATTGTCGGTGGTGAGTGAAAGGAGAAAAAGCAGGTATCTATGCAAAATAGGGTCGTGCACCTATATTACCATTTACAAGAACAAGAAGAATGGATATTAGGTATGAGTGGTTGGTTCAAGTGCGTTTTGTCACTGCGGATGGCAGTGTGAACGATTCTAAGGCTTCCCTTCCATTTTAGGAATCATCAAGACGGGCATCGGAGCAGAAACTAATGTTTTCATGATTGCATGCAAATTTGAATGGTTTTGCCGAATTCGAGTCTTTTGTTGACTATTCAATGTTTTAGCATATTCATTAAGGTTTGTCGTCGCACTACTCGTATCTTTCAAGCTGTTTTCCTCTAACTCACACTGTGCACTGCCAAACAACTGCGTTGCAAAATTAGACAGAGGCATAGTCCACATAAGTCGACTGGCTTCGTTAAGCGGAATATTTACTAACAAACGCTAAGTACATACACTTCAATTATCATACACTTCAATTATCATACGCTAACACAGATTCTCTCCCGCCATATAACCGTAGAAGTACCTGGACAAAAGCGTTTGAGCCCAAATCTCCTCTTTCAACTTATTGACTCCCTTATCCCTTCTACTCAACCATAATACACGTAATTATCAGTGAAGCTTAAATTAATAGTTACAAGTAGGTACCTACCTATATATTCTAGCTACACCAAATATATCTTCCAAAGAATTCTGGAAATACAGGTAGACGCAAAAAACATTTTGATACAAGGGAAGGAAATGGAAGTAAATAAAAACTTTTTTTTTGTTTGTAAGAAGAGCAATCCTCACAATATTTAGCAAGTTTCATCGAATTTTTATGAAACGTTGATTTATTTCCGCGAATTAATTAGCCAATTATAATTTTAAAGTAAAATCGACCTGCTAATGATATGACTCTACGGTATAGATTTAGTAAATTCGTACAATATATTAATATATAGTTCAGATTATGATTTAATTGAGTAATATTAACTTGGGGGCTCTGCTCTAATTTATTAAAAAGATTTTAATTTGAGATAAAGTGGTTGAGGAAAAGTCAAATGGTTCCGACATTAAGCTAGAGAAGTTGAGAGTATTTGGATCTTTGTGTTTGGAAAGTGCTCTATTTATCACGGATCCTGTCTTGCTAACCGGCAATCTGGACAGAAAACAAATAGTGCCGAGAATGTGAAATGCATAAATATATGAACAGACTGTCGGCTATCTTTGCAGATGAATAGCTCTCCGAACGACGGACTGACTAGTGCCTAGCATAGTAGCATACCTACCTATGTGTAAGTAGCTGCATAGGCACGTGTAATGTAAAACAGATAAAGATAAAAAGCGTCTCTTCGGTCTTCGGGTCGTGTCTAAGTTACGATAGAGCACCTGCACGTGCTCTAATGTAACCGGTTACCACAGAGCATCTAATTATTTTCACCTAACTTAACCTAACCTAACCTAACTTAAAATAATGAGATGCTCTATGGTAACTAGTTACATTGGAGCACGTGCAGGTGCTCTATCGTATCTCAGGTTCGTGTCGTCCTCCCAAGAAGAGTCCTCCTAATACCCAAGTAGATGTACCTACATCTTAGAGTGCCTCTATTTGTACAGGGAGAGATCCTCTCTCCGCCTCAAATCTTATAAAATGTTCTCTGACAAGGGAAATGGTTTGAGATTCATAATCCAACGACATTCCAGCTTTACTTTCCTCAGCTTTCACTTCAATCCACTTGACTCTCATAAGATAAAGTCCTCGAAGATAGATGCGATGAAAGCCACTCAAAATTCAAAATATTGATCTATGCCTACTCATTTTTAGATGTTTCCTAAGTATAATAATTCACGGTGACATTACAAGAGCACATACCAGAAAAACCATAAAGTCATACAAATGCCCTTCATTTAAATCTCTTCTGACTCTTAACCGACAGTTACAATTTCTGTTAACCATAAAGACTTCAGACCTTCGGAAATGGCGTGTCAAATGTTTTCTACCAAAACTGTTGGCTTATGCTCTCTGCATGTAACATTTATTATTAGTACGCTACTATTTTTATCAAAAAGTAGCTAACTGAAGATGAGTAATGTTATGATACTCGGAAGATGCAATCATAATGTGTAACTTATAAATAAATACAATAATGCGCCGATTAATTTTATTGAAATCATCTTGTAAAAACCTGACAAGACTTGAAAATTAAAAAGTCTGATTTGTTTATAAATCTCAAAAAATTCTAAAAGTTCCCACCAAAACCCAAAATCTTGGCAACATTGCCATTTTTTACCATTTTGTGGCATAATACACCACATCTGATTTCATAGAGGACCTAGTAGTCGTAATACTATGACTATTCAAACGAGTTGACGTTTCTTATGGTATAAACCGTGAACATCCGAAAGTTACGGGACTTAAATCCCGCCAATGAAAAACAGGATACCTAACCGGTTTTTGCTAATGATGATATGATAGAGTTGCTAATTGAACCGAAATAGAAGCTTATCAATATGTATCAATATACCTTTTTAGACAGAAATTTTTTTTCGCATGTTTAAATGGGATGTTGATTTGATGCTCAGAGCGCTGATTACATTTTACCGCGATATATTTATTTTTCCTCGTAGTTTCTCTAAAGTAAACCATTTCCCTTTGCTTTTAAATGAGCAATAATTATGATTATGAATAAAATTTCGGGAGCAGACCCAGGCTATAAGAATAATGTCATATACAAATGTCAACTGCCTTAAGTAAATATAATGCGTTATTATTTTTGTTGTACTGGATAGATGTCCAAATGATAAAAATGCAAATGTCCCCTGACAAGTGTCATACAGTTTTGAAGTTTTGGCAAAGGGGCCTAAAATTTAAATCCAAGTCTTTTGTAAATAATTTTGAAATTGTGTAGACTGAGCATTGGATGAGAAATGTTTTTGGAGAAGAGGTGCGTTCATACTAGTAAGCCGGCGAAAAGAGGTGAAGATCGAGTGCACGAGGAAAGAAGGTCTAGAGAGAGGAGACAAGAAGGCTCCTTTTGCCTTCATTCACAGTGGCTAAGTAAACAGTGCAGTGGAGAGAAATGGGAGTCTTGAATAACATTTCTATGTGTAAGCACACAAACACGAGGCAGGGGCAGGGAGATAGTACAAATAAAACTTTCGGCGGAACTTGCTTTCACTCCGTCAGCCAGCACAGAGCAGCACAGCACTCAACTTTCCCTATTACGAACATTATTCAGATTTTGAATTTGTATTCTCTCACTCCTTCTCTCTTCCTTCCCAGCCAACCAAGCGTTAAATTTGTGTGCCGGAAAAACCGGGCCTACTGAATTTTGACAATGTCAACTTTACTTATTGTTAATAAACATGGCACATTTTATTCAAATGAATCATTGTACATGCATTATACATTATTCTCTGGCTGGAGATAAATACAGATTAGACAGTATACGTAATCCGTGGATATTAATATTTAAGCTCCCTTCTTCCATTCTACACAAAAACACAAGGCAGCGAACGTCCTTAAGGAACGTTACGTTGCATACAACAACAAAAACTATTATAGTAATGCACGTAGTGCTGAGTGCTTCAAGAGTTGTTCATGTCCTTTCATCTGAAAGAAGCTGGATTAGAATTAGAGCAAATAAAAATAATATTATATAAAGCTGAAACTCAAAAGGGCTTTACATAAATAGTGTTATGTTTGTTAGAAATGCAATTAATGGGATGATGATCATAGCATAAGCAATAACTGTGCTAATGGCCTCTAAGCTATTTAAATTAAGTAGATAAGATTTTTGAGGATATCTTGAATGTCGCACCATTTAGCTATTAAAAGGCTCACGCTTGTTAGCTCACAATAATATCATTACTTGGAATATCTCTTTTTTGTCAGGAAATTCCAGGATTTAAATGACAGGGGAATAAGAATCTCTTGAAAAGAGACACAATGATTAACGGAACTGTCCTTAAGTATTATCACAAGGGAGCTAATTGTATTTTGGGCCACATCTTGGCAAACGGGAGTTTCTGCTTTTATTAGTGAATTGAGATATTTCAGGATTAAAGCCATAACAAGTATTAGAGATTGTCAACTTGTATCACCAGTATTTGCACATAGTTCTGTGTCATTAAGGCACTGCTTCCAAACTACATATTCTACGCTCGTTAGGAACAACAGTTTGCCAAAAAAGTTACTGGATGGTGTAGCTATGCCAATAACTATCGCTATAGAAAACCGAGAGAGAACAGTCAACTAAATATACACGGACCGGACCGACTTATCTAAGAAGACTCCTGCCTTCCTTACACACACGTTTCCCTATAAATGCCTGATGCGATGCACGTGGTGAATTTCCCAAAAAACTTCACATTCGCTCCGCACACACACACTACTGCCTGCCTGCCTGTCTGTAAGTAAACACTGGTCTCTGCCTCACATGCCACACTTTTACGTACATGGTAATTGTAGACTCGCTAATCTTGATATTTACTCACCAGCAAGAAACCTACTACCAACTACCACACCATGGTAAACATAATAACTGCTGTAATATTTCGATTCCTTCTTCAGCATCATTTTCTAATGCAGTTGTGGTCGTCCACAGATTAACATGGCTCATTGTCATCCTCATAGATTCCTTTCAAATTAAATTCCTACCACATATTATCCCTCCTATGTATTTATTATTTAACCATGCATAAGAGTTGAGTTTCTTAAAAGAATTCTAAGATAATCATACAAAATGTACTTTGAAATAAAACGCTCAAGATTTAAAAAATAATACTTTCTATTTTAGCCAGTTTTTCAGGGCTGCGGTGGATAAAATCAAGGGGTAGGTCATAATTGGACAAAATTTGCTTTGTCCACCCTGCACAATTTGCCAGATGAAATTGTCCATGTGGTTGGATTGAATAATAAAATGTTAATTTCCCCCAGTCAAATTAAAACCTTGAAGTTTTCATTTATTTTAATACACGAATACCGGAATAGCCTGTTTAAATGTCAATGGTGTAAGAAAACATCATATTTTAAATATCCCTAATAATAATAATGCTAGTAATTTCAGGTAAAAAAAATTCCATGTACTTATTCCATGTAGTCACAGAAGATAGACAAAGAAATGTTCCCGGTACATAGAAGCTAAGTAAGTAGAAATATTGCATCGTTAACAGGCATATAAATCCTGGGATCTTGTATGTGTAATATTAAGGCGTTTGAGAATGCAAAATGTAAATGTGCGCTTTGGATGTAGTAAATGAAAAGTTAATTATGTGTAGACAAGAAGCTTTTATTTGATAAATATAGTTACCTATTTATTGCGACGTCTAATAATAATCGAGAAAATGTCGCGAATGTATTTCTCCGGCTATTTGTAGTGAGAAGAGACGTAGACGTAGGTAATAAAGAACCAGGGATGCATAGTCAATGCATACGAGTTTGTGACTTCAAATGTAAAGTATTGCGTAAGTAGAAACAGAAACACCCACTTATACATCTTCATTTCTTTTTGCATGAAAGTGCATGGAGGAAAAAATGGAAACGTGTACACAAATAGACACACATGATACATACAATGAAGAAGCTACCTAATTCACTTGTGCTGTGATATGTTCTGACTCTGATACACATCTAGCTACTTATCTCCAGACAATCACTACTATGAGCATACTTCACATTTTTCTACCGATTAAGCCCCGCAACTCTTATAAAATGCTACTTACGTAATTTAAGGAGCCCCGTAATGTGATCGTCTTGATTCTTGATAGAGATAGCGATTACTACAGATACGTATCAATGTAGAATTGTTTATGTAACACAGTAAAACTCTAACTGTAACACTGTACGTAGCAGGAAGGATTTTTGAATAGAAGAGAAAAGAAATAGGATCTGGCAACCCAGCGTCATTGTATTGAATTGGAGACCACCCATTAAATGCTAAATACTCTATCCAGTCAAGTACAAATAAACCGTTGGAAAACAGACATGAAAAATAATAACATAAAAAATGGAGGAATTGGTTAACAATGTGACACCTGAAATTGACAGTCGTTCATGCTGTCACCGGTATCAACTGTCTGGTGCCTTAGTGTGTAACTGTCAAATTTCTTAGTGTGTAACTGTCGTATATCTTAGTGTGTAACTGTCGGATGTCTTAGTATGTAACTGTCGGATGTCTTAGTGTGTAAATGTCGGATGGTTTAGTGTTTAATTGTCAGATGGCTTAGTGATTTGCTGTCGGATACTTAGCGTTTACTGTCGTGTGCCTTAGTTTATGACTGTTGGATGTATTGGTAATAAGCTGTCGGATGCCTTAGTGTGTCACTGTTGGTTGTATTAGTGATCAGCTGTCGGAGTCGGACGCCTTAGTGTGTATCGGATGCTTTGGTGTTTAATCGTCAGATGCCTTATATAGTGATTAGCTGTCCGATGCTTAGTGTTTACTGTCGGATGTCTTAGTATTTAAATTTCGGCTTTAATATTACTACTTACTACAACGTATAGTGCGTAATACCAAGGTTGTATAATTCAAGTGATCAATTGATAACAACGAATTGATCTCATTTTAACATAGAAACTTACATTTGACCCCAAGAACACAGATATGTGCAAAATTTGAAATATTTATGTGCATCCGTTCCTATTATTTGACGGTACAAAAATCTGGTTCACAGATACACAGACGGTCACAATGCATCTATAAAGGGATTGTCAAGGTTACCCTTAATAAATAAGTATAATTTGTTAGACATTATTTAGTTGATCCCTGTGATCATTTTCAGCCAGGATTTGCGATTTTTGCGAAAGTTTTAAGGTTTGGCTATAATGTTTTCAATGTAAAATTGCATATTTCGGAAAATTTGGAACTTTGAGTTGGGAGTGAGGAGACTGGCGGTTGCATGCTCATTGAGATGAGAATTATTGCATCAAACTTTGTATGCATTGCAGTTGAGAGTAGGTACCTATATGAGATGGCAATGTAATTAGCGATACTATTCTTGTATGCCTATTGGGTTAATTAACTGTAGTATTTATGCATACAGACGGAATTGGCTAGTGACCTTTTATTGTCTAGGTTTTAGCTTTATTGGTAGTCTGTCGTGTGACCGCAATATTTATTTCATGGTAACATGGAGATTGCAGTGGTTCATTATTAGGATATTATTATTAGTATGCGGCAGACCAGTCTCGGTTACACTAAATAAAGATCTGCTAGCATGTAGCACCAACACACGGGCGGGCGTAGTTCAGTCAGTCGAACTCTCGAACACACAGACAGAAGTAGACACACTTGTACCGTTGATATTCTCAATTCTCATCCCTGAACTATAGTGCATGATAGTTGAGATGAGTCTCTAATGAATGGAATATTAGCAAAAGCATTATGAAATATGTAGATCATATTATGCCCGGCATCATTCATTGCCCTTCAAAAGCAAATTTGGATAAGTAGCTACTGACTGATGACGCTTACTGTGTCTGCCTTGTTTTAATAAGCTTAGAACAAATTGCAAATTTTCAGGATATCATTCCCATTATTATAACTACAAATAGAATTGCATGCTAATCAACGACAACGTCAATTGGACCTACTTATTTTTAACTCGCCCGAACCTGTTCAAGATCCAATTTATATGTATACAATTTTCTATTAAATTTCCAGGAAAGTAGTTCCCATATCAAATATCTCATCAAACCCTGATTACATAAATTAAATTAGGTTTCATTGCAGCGTATTCAATAGATTGTATTAATAATAAAAGTGAATATTCGTTCCATTTGAAGGCGCAGCAGTTTTAGCTGTTACATCTTTTAGCCTAATATGTTAGTATATAGCAAGTTTAATGATATTTTGTGTAATAATGTGCAATAAAATAATGCATCCTGCTGTCTTTCATACTAAACAAGATGTAGAACAAGAGAGACATAATAAATGGTAACCAAGTGGCCCTACTACTATACATCTTGTGGCTAAAAACGTAGTAAAGTAAGGATGTACATAGGGATACTATTGAAAGAAGAGTGTAGTAAATGCTAACAATAAATGAATGTATTATATGGAATGCATAAAAGATGTTTGGTGGATCAGAGAGTCAAACTAAGACGATAATGGCGTAATATTATTAGAGTCAATGGTCCACATAGTTTGGAATTGGACAGAGACGAGCGTTAAAGAGTGTGAGAATAGGAGGAGAAGACAAGAAGACAGTCTTTCTCCTCGCAGCCTCAGATTTGCTTCATGACAAGACACACACACACACGCACACATACATACATATACACACACGGATTCAGATTCCGAGAGTAAGGAGACAGGCTCAGAGAATTCGGAGAGAGAGGAAGAGGAATGAAAATTGGGAGGCAAGCGAATAGGATTTCCTCCAGTTGTCCTCCGCAGAGAGCTAATAAGTAGCGAGGACATGAAGGAAAGAGAGAGACAGGACAGGATTCGAGACTCAAGTCTCAACAGCCAACGGAATGGAACAAGAAGAAGATGAGCAGAATGAGAGGGCAAAATGCCAGGAGAAAAATAGTCAAAGCCCAATAAAGTACACATGGAAACTAAACACGTCCGCTGAACGGAGCAACTGTTCCACTATTCACTTTGTCTTCTTCCTTGCCGTAATACCCGCATGCAGATCCACCACTCCACAGAGCTCTCCTTCTCATCCCACTACATAAAAATATCCCAACAATATCTGGATTATCTGTTCCTGCCCAGAACTTCCGCTACCCTCCTTCAAAATATCAAAATATCAAAATCCCTTCCTCACCTAATCCAATGAATCATAGCGATATTTCTCTCACTCACCAAATCCGACAGATCAATCTACTAAATTATCAAATCACTGAGCAGTACACAAATTAGCCCTATTTCTGCCAGATCAGACTTATCTTTTTGATATATCTCCGCCGACTAGCGTAATTCTAATAAATATCCAAATTGGCACCTTCACCTGATCACCACTATCACCTTCTACTTGTATGCTGAGAGAGAAATGGTGCTAACTATTCACTAATCCCTAGCACTAGAACTATTTTTCAACAGAACTTGGCTTAACGTCTACCACACTTTCTTCCAATCATCCTGTCTGTCATCCATTCACTTATCCATAACCTACACGTTTAGGACAATATACATTTGCCAACACATTTTATCATGTCATACATAGTCGCTCTTCAAAAACAATGCAGAGATCCTGTTTTCTTCAATGTAATTTTCAGTTTCACTTGAATACCCCAAAATTAACAACAAAATTATGAATAATCAAAAGCTTGTGACTGATTTAATGGCAGAGTAAATTAAAGCTAGATTCTTTTCCTATATAGAATAAATAAGCTATACGGATATTTTAACATAAACAGTTTCAAAAGTTCAGCAGTTTTTTAAAATATGGGTTTTTAAATAATAAAAAAAAAGTGTTTACTGTATAGAATGTATATATAAGTATTATCGCGTTCCATGTGCTATATGATTTTGGGTACAGTATAGTTCCTCTGTGTGTTCTGTGTGTCTAAAAAGTGAATGGATGGGAGGGATGAAGTATGTCAGGAGCTAGAAATACAATTTGGGTAAATAGGGATATAATTTGCATGGATGCATGCATGCATGAAGCGCACGTAAGGCCTCGTGATAGTTAATTTATGATAGCTACTAGTAAAAGAGATCGATTTGTTAGAAGCTAATTTAATGTTGTAAAAAATGGTCCAGTTGGTTGAGTATCGAGAAAGAGGAATTGCATAGAAGAGCTAGGTACACAAAGACAAAATAATGACGAAGGGATCCTATTAATTCAGCCATGTACATATAAAGAGCGAGAGAGAGAGAGAGAGGTGGCCGGTTAAAGATGTGCATCAGTCCAGATACGTACATGATAATAGTATTAGCAGTTTTACGAGCCACTTAAACCTGGAGAGACTTGTTATGTTGTGTGTTTCGGGACGAGAGAGAGAGAGAGAGAGGCACTTCTGTCGAGAACTCTAGTACAGTTGAGTTTCAACTAAAATAATGCTTGGTTAGATGTAAGCCTATTACGTGAGCCATTAATTTGGCAAAACTGACGGAAACCTAAGCCAAGCAAGCTTGAGACTTGATAGAAATGAAATGAAAGTTGAAGAAGGGAGTTTTATCTGTTACAGCATCAGAATATCAGCATCAACATAGCCACTCGCTACTACTATGCTCCTGCACAAGCAAAACCTATTTATGTGTAGGTAATAGGGACCTACTTAGATCGTTACATCGGCAGATTGATAACGATGCGAAATAAATCGGCTAGATTACAAATATACTATACAGGGTGTTGCATACTCTTTTCCATATTTAATGCTCTTTTATTTATCAATTCACCACCAGCTAAGAATATCATCAGTCCATATTATAGCAAGACCGGCAATAATTAACATGAGTAATAGTAGTAATGGAAATTCAATAGGATTCTTTCTATCCCTACTACTAAAAGGAAATAAAGCAAAGTCTGTTAGAATGAGAGTAAGTCTTAGAACTGGAAATTTGACACTTGATACTTTTACAAGATAATTCTGCACAGAAATAATACAAAGGGGCAGCTACTAGCTACTAGCCTTTGCCATTGCATATTATTATTATTATACTATAGCCATTCCTTCCTCCCATCATTCTTTATGATATTAACAAAGTGAGGATGATACATGATGGTGTCACCGTTAAATTATTGGCTTTATTAGCAGTGTGAGCCTCTGTTTTGCCCTCCCGAGACTTCCTGTACCAAGAAACGAAGACGCATGTAAACGGAGTCAAATTATCGGAGCAAATTATAGTGACAAACGTGAAATGCGACTCTTCTTTTGCGACAGCTAATGCAAACTCAACTCTGCCATCATCTGCTAATGTTATGAGTATGAGGACAATAATATTCAATGCACGTTCTTTTCACAAGTAAAATGTCTTTGGATCTCACTCAACTGTGTGTGTGTGTTTGTTTGTATTATTGAGTGAGGACTGACCCTAAGGTATCTTTATCTCCCTGCTCGACACACACCATCATTAGAAATTATTATTATTTCTAACTCTCAGATTTCACTCCCAGTCACTCACTCACTTTCCTTTCAGTTGATATATCACAGAAACGTCATTGAATCTGCGCAAAAATTTTCTTAGAATTTTCCTCCTCCTTCATATTTCACTTTTATACCAAACCAATAATAACTATAGACAAGCTTTCATAATGGAGAACTTTGATTCCATGATATGATAAACGCAGCCTAAGTCTACCCATGATGATGCTCATCTTTCATCTCTCAAGTATACCATCATAATACATGCGTAACAAACAACAGGATTTACTACTTTACTACTCAACAGCTCACCTCAACTCAACGCTTCATTTTATTCACACTGGACAAACAACTCCCAACAAAGTCATTGTTCAGTCCTATCACTTTCACCTGCTCTACACCAACAGTAAGTCAACAGTAAGTATATTATTATTCTTATTTTATACCAAAACTGCTAATTAATAGTAGGTCCTGCCTGGAATTAAAAACTTTTGACATCAACTATTTTCACATTTTGGAATAAGAGAGTAGGTACCTACATCAAATATTATAATAATATAATTTGCATAATTTGCAAGTTCGCAATGAATAGAGCCTTATAATTAATTAGTATTGCTATTGCTAACTGTAGTGTAGAATTGCCATTTATTAATAAAGTAGGCCGTAAATACGGAAATACTGGAGAACAATAACAAAACATTTGAAACTTGCAACAGACAATAGGCAATAAATTTTTAATTGCCAATAGGAAATACACGGTTTGATGTCACATTGTCAAAGGCAGATTTTGTGTTAAGTTTGCACGGACGACGCAAATAAGCGTTTGGTAATATTCCGTTTAAAGTTGTTTTATTGTCGGTATAGCTAGCCAGTTTTATATTATTATGGCATATCTTGATTAGCAGTATCTGCTACATTCTAATAATGTGCTGAAATTCTAGTTTTCTGTAATATTTGGAATTAATATTTCATTTTTTTCAGTTTTCATCCACACTGCGATTATTTTGCAAAGTTTTAAAATCAGAAGTAAATAGTATAGTATAATAAATATTTTAATTTATGCAATTACTACTTAGCAGGTAAATATAATATTTGCATGTGAGGTACCACTTAAAATGTAAACCCTTGCTTTGAATTACGTGTCGTGTAGGTAGCGGAAGGTTCTCAGCGTGACGGTTTTTTCTAAAGCGTAAGCCGACGATGGCAAGTTTACCTAATGCTGAATCGGATTCCTCTGTGAAGGTAAGTACATCTAAATAAATAATACTAAGCAATTCTAGTGATAATATAAAGCAAGAAACCAAAATATTATTACTGGGCCAAATGACTGAGCAATTGTAATTAATGGACACATTTTTATGATTCGACCAAAAATAGGAAGGCGTACCCATTACTTTGACCGTGATCATCAAAGTTGAAAGTGAAGAGGAGTCTGAGCCCTCTGTGTCGCTTCACTACGTCGAGGTACCCAAATTAACTTCGGAGGAAGAACCGCGGGACGGTAGTGTTAGATACATTGAGGTGGAGGACACTCAAAAATTACCTGACGTTCTTGCGAATATGGCCTCGAATTCTACAGTGCAAATCGCGCCGAAAGAATTTGTGACCAAGTTAAAAAAGATGTCCCTCAGTGTCAAATTGTGAGCCAAAAATTGTTTTAATAATGCATGTTCATAATAATAAAATGTGAACTTGGATAGTTGTCTGTAGCACATTTTTTCTTTTGCATGTTAATTTTATCCATAGAAAGTTGGCGTATAATTTCCGACGAAGTAGTTGTATAAATATAAAGGTCAAAGATTTAGGTAGGTGCAACTTGTAAATAAATACTTGTAATGCTAAGTAATTCATCAATTGCATAAAATCAGTTAGGTAAATCTTATGTACCACATTTAGATATAAAATATAATTTTATAACGTAAAGATTTCATTCTTTACATCTTTTTAAGCTCAAGTTATTGCATTTATAATGGTCCAATTTTAATTTATCATGGGAAAGAATTTTCATAAGATAAACAATTTTTAGTCGGATTCCCACCAGTGCTGAGTTGCACCGTCCACATGTACCTATATCCCATTAAGCCATATATTTGTATTGTCTACGCAGTGCACTATTAATATCTTCCCATCAATAATATACTTCGCTTACTTATCGATCATATTAAGTTATAAATATTTGATAAATAATAAATAACTAGGTTCCTCCCTCACAGAAAAACGCAGTGGGTGAGTTGCCAGTCTTTAGAAACTAAACACAATCATTACTGAAATCGTTCCATGTCATTTACATAAACTGTTCACGACGGTTTCTACATGTAAGCTGCTACATCCTCAGAAATCATTTTTAAACCTACACAAAAATGAACAACAATGTTGATCGAAAACCAATAGTATAATCAACATGCATACTAAACGTAGGTAAATATATGTAGGAGCCTTCTACATAATGCAATTGTAGAAATATATTAGAAATTGTAGAATGCAATAGAATACTATGTAAATGAGTTGAGAATTTCTGTGTATTCTTTTCTAAGAATTAATGGTCCCATATTTATAAACAATTCCAAGTTTTGCGTTTGAAAATGTTTGATGTTATTAGTGTGTTTGATATGATAATTTCCACTAAATATGATATTAAGGTTTCCTAATTGAATTTTCAGTTTCGTAGAAAACCAAATCATTGAATGACGCTCTAAGAATTATTTCGATAATATTTCAATGAAAATTTAGTATACAGAGAAGAAAGTTGTATGAAATGCGAAGAAAGTGTGGACATTATAAAAAGTTGTAATCGTTTACGTGTCATTAGAACATTTCTTAGATTTCATCTGTACGATAAGATTTAATCTGAATGGTGTAGTAGTTGAATACTGTGAATTTGTCGGTGGCTTAGGCAAAAGAAGATATTTATCTGGGATAGGAGTGCTGCATTTATTTATCTTGTGAGTTAATTATAACATGATGGGAGAGAGCAGAGGATTTGCTGATTATGCAATTAATCATCCAGAAAATTGTAGCTGTCCTTCTAGCAGCCAGCCACTGACATAGTTTGTAGTTTGTAGTGATTATTAGCGAGTTGGAAATTATAATCTAGCCTCCTACGCCTCTCTACATCAAATTTGTATTAAGCAATTGAATTAAGGATGTACTAGCATCGCCAGGAATTTTAATAGTTAGCAATTAATGAAAAGAGAGAGAGAGAAAGAGGGGGGATTTGCATAATAACTAAAGTTACCTAGGAGGAAATAGTGGAAGAGAGCTCTCTATGCTTCTTTACTTTCACAGTGCGCAGTGGGTAGGGCTTTAAATAGCCGGCTTTCAATTCCTAGGTAGGTAAGTAATACAATAAGCTGTTTAGTGTGTGTAGCTCTATGAGCAGAAGCAACAACGCACCTCTGTAATGTTAAATGGTGAAATGTAGAAAGTATATTTAACTTTTGCAGAGAGATAAAGTCTCCAGATAGATAAATAGATATGCGTGAGGAGTATTATGATCTTTGTATGGAACGTATAGCAGGCAGGCAGGCAGAAGAAGAACAAGGGGAAGGATTCAACTTTTGCACAGAAACAAACGTGCAAGTATAAACGTTGAAAATTCTGGGCTAACTCATTGGGATGATTAGGGATGAGAGTCTGATTGTCAGTTGGTTAGCGTAAAACGTAATGATTTAGATAACAAGTTATTTTCTGTTTACGAAGCAATTGGTGAATAGGGACTTTTATATTAGGATTTAGTAGATGCATAAAGATTAAAGATGCAGTAACATGATAATAGCCTATATGCATATATTATTAAACTATATGAGCTAAATAGTAGTAGCTACTCCTAATAATATTTTAATAGCTCTCTGGCCTTTCACCCGCATTTCTGTTTGAGCTGTAGAAGTCTGTCTAAGTCTGCGAGGGAGATGTTTAGGTAAATCCAGCTCTACCTCCTCTATACAACCAATCTCTGTGCATAACAAGAATTTTAAAACTGTACTTACTCATCGTTGTGAAGACGCTGAGTGATTTGATGCTAATTTTAACTGAGAAAAGCCAGTTGCAATACTTTTTCGATGCGTCTGGCTTCTTGTGTGCAGCCTCAGTTCAGTTGAGAAGGAAATGCTGCAGAGATTCTGCCTTGCATTCAAGATCCTTACGTAGCAGTTTCACAAAATAAAGGAGTGACGAGGCCAAGTCAGAATATCTACTATAGCATCATCATCCTCTTCATACGTACGCATATTCACAGACAGTACACACTCCTTGAATCTTGCATAATATTATACAAGTGACAGCGACAACAACTTTCCTTTTCAACAATCTTATATTAGTACACTCCTATTCATAATGGCAGAATACTTCACTGCCCTGATTTCTCAGGAAACCCCCTCGTAGCAGATGCATTTACATAGCATTAATATTTCTCATCATCATCCCACAACCAACAATCTTCCAAATATTACAACAGCCAATTAACTACTATTTTCTGCAAACGAACTCTAAACTGATTTTACTAACTAGCAAGGAAATATATAGCAATGGACAAATAGAAATTCATCCAAAATTACTTGTAGTACTTTTGTTTTTGTTAAAATTTTGATACAATTCTTGTTGTTTTTTGAAATCTTTTAGGTTGACAATCAGACAGCGAATTTAATTGTTATTTCTAATATTAATAATTATTTATAGAATGTTTCACACGGTCAAAGACGGAAGAGAGTAACTTTGCTATGCCTGCATCAGCAGTCAGCAGTATTATTCCACTTTAAATGTTATGTAGGTACATGTGTACAAGTACAACGATCAATTTTCAAATTGGACTCACTTTACCATTTGATCCACTTTTTATCATCCAACAATTGTAAATTACAGTCTGAGCCTCACAATACAATTTTTAAGTATGACTATCAATTTTAAGTTCTCGACTTTAACTCAGTTTAAATTCCTCTGAAAAGTTTTTCAATATATATTCAGGTTTTTCTTTGATTCTCCTCAATCTAATTCCAAGACGTTATTGTTTCGTTCTGTAAAGGTACGTAGTCCTTAATTGTATCATTCTTTTCTAAAACAGTATAGATAATATATTTTTTGAATATATGGATTTTTCTGAAGAAAGGATATTATTTAATAATGTATGGACAGTATATGAGGAAGGGCAAGAATATTTTATAGCTGTGTGTAAGTTAGGAATTATTTAAGTGCAAGATAAGATGAATGCAGGAATTATTTTCAAGTCTGAGAATTTATCTCTATATGAAAAAGAATATAATGTGTAATATTTGTTTAAGAATCGGAAGATTGACAGAGAAATTCCGTGATATTCTTGTGATTATTAAGAAGTACAATTACTTTTGTAATAATTCTTATGAAGAAAGAAGGAAGTTGAAATTGGTAAAAGTTTTTGGCACTGACAGGTAGAGGAAGGGATTTCAGAGCAAATGCTTTCTTTTCAACATGAGACTCTATAAACAACTACACAGCCTAATCCTACTTCTTCTGTCCACTTAAAATGTATTTATTTGTTGTTGTTGTTGCTGCAATAATTGGTACTAGTCAAAGGATGTAATGCTAAGAGGGAAAATTAGTTTTTTCTTTTGTTTGAGTTTCTGCTAATTTTACCGGAGAGTTTAGCACCGTGGAAAGTTCAGTTCACACTTTCCAGAGAGAGAGAAACTCGCGAGACAGATCATAGTAGTAGTAGTAGGTAAATGAGGAGTTGTTGTTGTTGTTGGGGGCACTGAGTGGCACATCACATCACAAACAATCGCACGACATGTGTTCATTTCCATTTGCAGTGGAAGCAAAGACTCTTACACAATTATAATATTATTAAGGATGTCCACTGTCTAGTAGTAAATAGAATGTGAGTGATAAGAGAGTGGAGCACTAATGCAGTTAAAGTTCTTTCCCACCCACACATGTCATTATAATAATATTCCAGCAATTAGCCTCCATTCACTAGTCAATCCTCATCATAACTCTTTCATTAATCAGTATAGAGGCCAAAGATAAATATGTGAGTGTCTATTACTAATATATCAACATGTATAATAGTGTCTCTCTGAAACTGTTGTGCACAGGAAATTTTCTGTAGTAAATATATTATGATCAAGGTACAATGTTACTAATTAGCAAGAGAAAGATTTTGGCAATTTGTCACAGCAATATGTTTACGTATGAGGTATTTGTCGAGACGCCTTTATATTATAATGTTCCGTCATATATATATATAAACGTATATAATATTTTCTCATGTACGACTAAATACTGTTTATAACAATCTAACAGTGTTTTAAAGGATTTACTATTTTAATAGTAGATTTTCAGTGTTTACATAAGATTTCACAATTTTTAACTCCTAACTTTAACTTTTCTTTTGTTTATAACTAACAGACGTTGCATAAATATGGAAATTACTCATCAGTGCATTATAATTGCTGTGTGTAACTATTATTTAGAGTAGAGCTACATGTATAAAGTTCAAATATAGCAATAAGTTGATCTGGCACTAGGATAGTGTAATCTGCAACAATTTCTAATTGGAATAAAATTGGAAACTATTTTCTAAAATTGGAATAGGAGGTGGATGGAGTGTGTAGTAGTAGTAGAGGTTATAATAGTATAATCTTGTCTTTAACGCTGCATGTCTGATGCATAATACTTTGCATCTGATCTAAAGATGTAAGTGAATAGGGAATCCGAGAAGAACTGTCGCCTTTTCTCCTTCATAATAATAACAACAAGAACAAGAATCGTTTCAAGGATTGGACGAGAATGAAAACAAGGCTCATTATTTATTTCTCAAGAGAGAGAAAGAAAAGAAAAGTTTTTCGTCACACGAGGAGGAGTTGACGCTGAATTGTGAGACGCTGAAGACGAAGGAAGAAGAAGAAGACGGTCTACAATTCGTGTGGCTACTGAGCTATGTTTTATGTGTTTGTGATGAAGTGTAGATGATGAGTCGGTGAGTAAAAGAGGGCAGATGGCAAAAGGAGAGAGGAGATGCGTTCGTGTGGCAGAAAAGAGTTGCTGTCGTTGAGTGGTGAAGAGTCGGATGGGAGGACATGAGAGAAACTGAACTTTTCTCGACGGAATTGAATGGAATTGGGATTTACGGGAGTCGGTGATTAGGTGGTGGAGTCAAGTTGGAAGTCGCACTTAGTGACTGGCACTCTGGCCGTGTGGCTTGGAACATTTGACTGGAGGAGTGGAAAGTGGAACTGGAGGCCAGAACAACAACAGCTTCCAGCACTCACAACTACGGACTGACTGACTGGCTGAGTGAGTGACGGAGTGAACTGGCTCAGTGACTGTCTGTCCTTCCGTTGCGAGAGAACTGAGCCGCTCACCGTTCTCTCTCCGGCTGTTCCTTCAAGCTCATGTGATCCAGCTGCATACGATCATACGCTTCGTCTACAACAGCCAAGCAACGAGCCAAACGGTTGAGGCACAGCGGCAATGGCAGCAGCAGCAACCGAACCGAAGCAGAGCGGAGTCTACGAAGACGAGCAGCCAGCCACAGTGCACTCACACAGGACGGAGACTCTACAAAACTCCCGAAACCAAGTCATATCCCCACACACAACACACACACACGCTCCATCATGATAAAACACAACACTTCCTCAGCCAGAAGAGCAGAGCTCTGTATTTAACCAGTTTCCCCCACTTCCACCACTCGGACATGGACAGACATAGACATAGTAGCTCCATATCATCCATTTTCTACACTCTTCAGGCAGATAACATCAAATTCTACCAATACATTCACTCTCTCTATTATAGTTTGCAACAAACTGAAGTTTTTTAAGTCAAAATGCAATCTACTAGGACTCAGTAGACACCGTAATGTCCATAGAATATACACCCGAAAATCGGAATACATTTATGACAGATAGCAGGGAAGCCTGACACCCAACACCGAATTTCATAATTCTCTCAAATTAATCCTGAATTAAAGTCCCACATTTTAAATCAAGGCACTTAAAACATTGACTTCCATACTGCCACAGAAAAGAAAGCAGCTAATTTAATGTGACCTAGCTTGACTACAAAAATATTTGGGATATGCACCTTGTTGATATGCACTTGTGTACCTTTACAGCAGAAATGAAGATTCAGTTGGAAAATGCATGGTGAAACGGAGCCACACTTACAGACTGTGCTTGGGAAATTACAAAATTAGCTATAGCTAGGTAAGTAGGTACTTTAAATTCATTTAGTGTCGTGTATTTCATATGCAAGTCCACATGTTCATCATATTTATGTATGGAGGACTAGAGATAGAGAGAGAGAGAGATATGCGAATAATAGTATATTACGGGCCACTCAAAGATGAGACGATCTTTTTATCGGGAAAATGACGATCAAATGTCTTTTCTTCAACATTGGCTTCCATCTTTCTAGAGAGCACCATAATGACAGAGTTTATTAGCGGTTTACTACTAAAGCAGTGCCACACCAAACTTTTAGTAACATTAAAGTATTTAATAAGTATCATAAATAAATAAGTAATGTATGATGGGCTACTATAGGTTCTAGTGATTGGGAAACTTGATTAAGGAGGCCTGGTTTTGGCTGGGGTATTCCATGGAAATGTTGACGATTTGCATCCGAATAGAACTGGGATTACGGTGCAATTAAATTTAAATTGTGACAGGGTCACTTGATTGGGAATCGGAAATTTTACATGCAAAATACCCGAATCCAGAAATTGAGATTGCGAGAAAAAGGACCCATACGAAAAAAATGTCAAAAAAGAGAAAAAATCCTACGGCGCACCATTCATTCCATTAAGGATGCTGCAGGGCATTATATTAATAAGAAAGAAAAATCAGTGTGCTTATTAGTATCAATGCCTTATCTCCATTCCACATTTTCCCTCTTTTCGACTCATCAAAATTATTTATTATTTCTCTAAAAATGTTACAAAGGGGCGACGTAGAAAAATATTGACAGATTTCAAAAATGTTAACCTCTTTCCTGGACATCCAGTCGTCTCATCTAATCGGAATGCAGAAACCAGAGCACTCCTCTTCAAATCTACATGTCTTATATAGCTTAGGGGTCATGTCATGTGGTTTATGCGAATGGACACATAACGCTACTTTTCCACAATGCATTCAATATACCGGAAATATCTCGCCGAATTTACATATTTTAATCTATTGGGTCTGCTCGCTTAATAGTTAATAATACTAATTAATACAAACTTATAGTTTATAATAATTTGAAACTATACTTAAATTACTTCCACCT
>JABASI010001402.1:0-25341 GCA_019776505.1 Tomocerus nigrus
GCCTAGAAAAATATGGGTAGATTTCAAAAATGTAAACGCCATCATTGTGGACTAAGCCGTTCTCCTCAAATCGCGTTTTCCAAAAGGTGGAACCCCCCCTTAAACAATTTCAAAAATTATGCAGAATGCATTTTGTTGAGAGAAATCTTTTCATTTTTCTAATTATAAAAATAGTATCCTTTATGATTTATGCCTCACGGTCAGTATTAAATTCTTAGTTAAATAAGCTCCGCCCCTAGAAAAGACCATAGTTTAATATGCAAAGGCATTGCAGAATACAATTTATAATTTAGGGAAATGAATCTCAGTAGCGTAGATGGGAAAAGAGGCACGCGCGACTTTTCCGACAATCACCAAGTAGAAACGAGTAGTAGGCACTGTTACAATTTTGATGTGCATATAGTCTTTGTAACTGTATGAAAGTATATAAAGGAAATGAAAAATAAGTTTTGAACAAAGTGATATATTGTTGAGAAAGAATTTTGATGAATCTGAGAAGGAAATGGTAAGAATACGGAGTATTTAGATCAACAATAGAAAGTTTGTCGTCGTAAATGTTGGTGGAGTAGTGAGTTGTGTGAAAAGAAAGTTGGAATGAGGGGCGGAGGCAGAACGGAATAACTCAATATGAATTTGTCGATGGGAAAATTTGAGTGAATGGGTTGTGAGAGTGTGTGTAGAGTAGAATTGTACGCTTTCTCCTCATCGCTGTACATGGTGAGGGGGGAAAGGAGTGAGTGGGGCTCGCTCGGAGAAAGTGGGACTAAAGAGTGTCAGTTGCTTTTGGAGGCAGAGGAATGAGGGACAAAGTTTAGAATGGGAATGGCATGAGCTCACCTAATAAAACAGTTAGATTGCTCTTACACACAACTAAGAAAGTATAGAAAATACGTTCCCATCCTTCCTCTGCCTTTTACAACTAAGTACTGTGTTGGTTTGGTTAACTTCTGTTCAGGGCACCGCCACTACTCGCCTAGCTCTCTCAGTATAAAAAGAAAGGGAAATATTAGGAAAGTTATACATCTGCAATGCGGCACTATATACATACTCGTACATATATTTTTTACTCCGCTTACTTTACTTATCTTTAGCACTTGTGAGTACCTAGATATTATTGTGTGCATTCCGCATGTATTATTATATATGCATGCACATATCATAGTCAACATCCCACTCGATATAGAATAAAAAATAAATGCACTACGACAAATTTTTCTCAATATTTTCACTCGACGATTTCTACTGTCCTATTCTATTTACCAAGTACGCAATCCCATGTCACAATAAAACTAAAAGATTATATGTACACTTCCTCATAGTAGTTAGATAGAGAGGAGAGACACAAAGTCAAATGTTATTCTGTTAGATGGGAAAACGCAACGTAATAATATGATGTGCCCGTAAAACTACGACTACTACACACTCTGACCCATAAACATGTAAGTAACACTCCAATAAATGTTATGTAGCATCGTAACAAGTCCTTTCGCCTCCACTCCTTAACTATCCCATATTTACAATCCTTTCATAATCATATAACTGCCATTTATGCTTACAATCTCTGAAATTTACGAAGCGAGTTTGAATTCTTTCCCTATTTTTTATTCCCTTCTTTTGAGACAATGACATTGGTAAAAGTAGAATACAAATATTATTATTAGACGTGTAAATACTACTGGAAGGTTTAAGAGAAAATTGCCAAACTAGAAAAACAATGGAGCTCTAAAGTGATAATAGAATGAAGTTAACTAGCTTTTCAGATCATTCTCTTTTCTCTATTACTCTTCACTATCAATGGGAATTACAAGGACATGAAAGGGAACAAACAAAACCTATTCAACAATTCAGATTTAGTTGGGGAACAAACGAAAGACCTAGTTTCCTCATTTGCATAATAGCGTGTATTTACATTATTACATTCTATCCAGAGCGACTTGTTCTACCAAAATAGTACATTTCTCTATAATCAGTCAACTCAAAAGTAAATTGATATAATAGAGCATCAAAGCAATTCAACATAAAAGCAGGTACATACATACTTATAAAGGCGAACTACAACTTTTGCTATGTATCCATTCATCCAAAGTTAGACAAAATGATATAAAGGCAAAGGAAAGTCATGCTTTGCTGAGCTTTAAAGCAGAATAACAACTGCCACTTTAGCCAGATCACCACTTTGTACAGAATTGCCATTTTATTAGCAAGGACTTTCGTCATGAGTTTACAATTATGTTGATTTGTCTACTACAGACAGATGTATATTCATTGAGTGATATATTAAAAAATATTTAACTTTATAATGTGTAGGTATTAACGTTTGCGATTTGTCAAAGTAAATAAAGGAAAGGAGATGGAGGGAGGAGGTATACGAGGCGTAGATAATTGTGTGTGCACAATGTACACACTCTGTTTGTATATATTTGAGTATTTTAGAGTGAAGAGGAGTGGGAGATGGGGATTTGTATGCATAGAAGAATGTGAATGAGAAATAGTTGTAGTACAGCTTGTCATTTATTTGCTATTTCCACTCTCCTTTTCTTTTGGAGCCTTTGAAGCGGATTTGATCTTTTCCTTCATACACACTTAAATACACAGAAGTTATAAAGAGAGGAGCTGCTTAATATTTACATACTCAAACTGAATCTACTACTCTGTGTACTACTGTGGGCCATTTAGACATCTCTGCCTGATCTGAACCTTCAGTTCTACTTATGTATGTATGTTTGAATGTGTGAACGAGTCTTTTCCTCCCTCTCTGCATTTTGCCATGCTATGGACTTTTCATATCCTCAATATTACTCCCTATAAGTTCCTTTGAGAGTGTTTTTCGGCATGAAATTGGAATATGGTGGCACCCTCATACATAGTCCGTGCACACTGTCCTATTTCACTATTTTCAGACACAAGAGTATATTAATATGTGCTTACTTATACTTGTGCAGAATGTAGTACACTAGATACAAAGCAAAATGCAAAAACAGTTTCCTTCCCGGCTCTCTGCGCACAACGACAGAGCTCTATTATACAAGTGACAAGTATTCACACAAGTAGGTACCTGTTCCCCCTTAGATTCCCCATATCACATATTTTCTAACCTTAAAAACAGTTATTTCTATATATTACAATATTTATAACATGCATGGGAATTTGCTACCTTTCACTAATGTAGGTTACGTACTTAGCTACTTCATAGTCTGCAGGAGAAAGTTATTTTTACCAGCCAGGCTTAAATGTAACCTTGTCACAAATCACGTAGTATACAACGAACACATACCTACACACCTAATGCCTATACTTTCTTGACAAAATTATAGCACACCAGTTTTCCAAGACTGATTTCTACTTAGACTCATTTGCATAAATATGTGGTACTCCATTACGACTTCCGTAAGACCTTACTTTCTAGTTTACTAATCTTTTTAAAGTGATACATAGTTAATATAGTAGAGTGATGTAGACGAGTTACACATGTCCCAAGTCCCAGATCCCAGAAACGTAATATTCTAAATATTATAGTTACCTACTTCAAGACACGTATAAATATATTATGAATCGCTGTGCCGGTTTACTCTAGCCTACTTCTTTCTAACTCTCAGAATTTCAGGAGAAACTGAATTTCACGTCTTTTCCCCTTTCTACTGACGTGTACAACAACTTTGTTTACACGATTTCCAGATATATAATTCCGCTCTGTTACACACCAGACAGAGCAAGAACAACTGCCGACGTTCACAGGAATAAATTGCTATGCGAATACTGATTAAATTTAATAAATACTGGACAAGCATCTATTACGTACAAACTTTTATTACAGTAGACATGTAAACATCGAAGCTCTCTCCTGTCCTCCGTCGTTTTCTTAAAAAGCCTACTTAGGTCAATCGATGCCACAGTACCATTGCCACATTTCCCAATTTCCCACTAGCGAAATTATTGTGTAGTGGCCATACCGGCCTCGAAAGTATCTGTTATATATATCTTAGAATTTAAAATATTTTTGCGTTTTTATAATAATCAGAGTCAAAGTATTTCTGTGCTCGAATGGATACTATAAAGATAATGACAGGAGTATTGAAATTGTATCTTCTGAGAAGATATAATTGTCTGTGAAGCAGAAATGAAAATGTTATTTTTGGGAAATAAAAAATGTAGGGAAAAGCATGAGGATGCGATTTCTATCAAAGGAAAGGGCCATCTTGGTTTTATTAGTGCACGTCATGTCATTGAGATTAGGTTGCGCTTCTGCTCCGATTTCACGACTACTTATGAGCTATTCTGTGGCGGTGAAATGGTAATACAAGTCGCATTTTAATTACCAAAACCAACAATCTAAGTTAGGAGCCTTTGAATTGCCATGCCATGCTTTCTCTACAGACAGACTACAGACCTATATATTAAAAGAGTGCTAGAAAGGAGCTTCCCTTACCTACCAACCTACTAACTACCTACTACAGTAAAATATGTAACTTCACTTGGCAGCTCCAACTTGGAATTAGAATTCGGTCTGGGTGCTAACATTTTCATAGAGATTAGCAAATGTTCGTCCTATGCGTATGATTCCTTCCTTCCAGTGAGAGATAGGCCAATCTATAGAGTCCTCCTTTTCCATGCTTACCAAATGGATTTTAAGTCATTACTTAGCCGAGAAACAACGAACCGCACCATTTTCAGTTGGACTAATGTTCTCTCTTCCACTGCCTATGTCTACAGTTAATTTCGTGGTGTCATGAACGCTCCCACTAAACAGAACCAAATGATTCTCTATTCTCTGCTAATGGGCTTACTCCTACCAATATTCAACACGATTCCACTATTTATCTTTGACTTCCCCATTTTATGAGTGTATATAGTCCCCTATAGTACGTTGATTTCTTGCATAGAAAACTGGAATATGCTTAATTTAGTATTTATATTCAAAAAAATAAATCATTTTTTACCCACCTATTGCTCAAATTACCACAAACTATTTTCAGGGAAACTCCTGACTCCAATTATTACAAGACATTTTAGGGATAACCAGATATCAATCTGCCCTGGGAGAAGGTTGATTTACGTACATACAGTAATTTTCGGAAGGAAAACATTCTATTAACCTATGTTTATATAGAATACGAATTATATTAAATAGTAAAGAAATGAATAAAAAGAATATTAGTTCAAAATGTCAATAAGTAGGAAAAATAGTACTAATGCATGAATACCTACACGTTACAACAAAAACACTAGAGAATGGCCTTAAAAATATCGTAACAGCAAGTATATTTTCGTAGGTATTGTATTCTGTATCTACTTTTAAGTACTAAGTAGGTGATGTATATTATGTAATTCAACTCACAAGTGTAAAAAAGAAGCGACACAATGTTGCTTTCCGTAAAATTTTGTCCTGTCGAAGACTTGTTTGTGGAATCAACTTTCAGCGGAATAGTGTGTTATTAGACACTTTCATTATTATGATAAAAGATAGCTTACATTAGTAGGGGATACACATTGTGTTGTACCATTCACTTGAAAAATAAAAGAAGAGTAAGTTTTATTACTCTTTATTGATAGATTTTATCTACTTTTGCAAGTATTTAGTGGATGGAAATGTTTGTTGTTTCTTTGTACCTGCTAGGATTAGGAATGGGCATGTGAAAGTATTACGTATACGTGTGCATGAAAACATCCGACTCGTTGACTGCTGTTAGCTAACTGTAAACCAAACTAAATGGAGTACCTTCTTTTTGGCAAGTGACAAGGCCAACTTTAGGTAACTAACCTATACCAACGAAGAAAGTAAGGCACGGAACACTTCTGCGTGCTTTAATACTAACTGCTATTTTACTAGAGAAAACTCGAAAATTAATACTAGTCTAGTAGCAGAGTGATAGCTAAAACCAAGTTTCTCAAGGGCGCACACGTAGTTCTTATGTATGTTACTACTAATCTGCGTCACTCAACTGAAATCAAGGAACTTCTTGTCAAGTTTAGTTACACTCATAACGTCATAACTTATAAATCATAATAAAGCTCATACAAATCTTCCCGTTCTGATTTTGAAGAAAGTTTAGCCCGTACCTGTGTACAAACAAATTTCCTACACATAAAAAATAGCATTGTTCAACAATCAATGTCCTAATCATTTAAAATTTTGCTATACACTTACCATTAACTATTTTAACCATGTACATTTTAATTAGCCACTGCGCACTGTAAATGTAAAGTTCACTAGAACCTCTACATTTTCTTAAAAGTAAAATCTGAAGTTTAATGAATGAAAGTCATACTATACTGATGTTTTGTACACTAGTGCGGTAAAAACTCTTCGAGTAGTCATTCACCAATTATTCATGATTCATTCCCATTCTGCTTTACTATTAGGTAAGATTTATTTTGAACATTAAAAAAAATACATTTTTATGGCTAAACGCAGTATTATTGTCCTATTACTTATGACATCAATTTAACACTTTATAAAAAAAAATTAAAAATATTCACTGAATGAATGTTTGCATAAACATAAGAAGTTTGTTTGATGCCTATTTTCATAATTAAATAATTTTAATTTTGGGAATACTGATTAGTGTAATAGATACGTTCTTGAAATTCAATTTCTGGCAATGTAAAACTGTGTAGAAGGGTTTGGATGGATTGTTGTGGAGTGGAAGACTTTTTTGAATTAAGCAGTAATTAATAAGTCTAGCTGTTAATGTCTGCTTACTTAGGCCAATAAAGGATAAATATAGCTTTCCATTTCTCGGTTTTAGTGAGTTGGTTTATTACTGTTATTATATTGCCTACAGGATGTGGTGGAAGGGCAAATGGTGTATTTATTACCTTGCTATAGTACCTTCGTATTAGTTAGGTTAAGCGTAGTGCAAAAAAGTAAGTCGGTTTTGTAAAAGTAGAAATAGGGAATGGACTGAAGGATCCCGATTTGTGAGTGAAATGCCGGCGGGTTGTGTATTTTAGTGTAGGGTGCCAACTGATTGTCGGAAGGACATGGAGGCTGAAAGTTGTATTATATATTGTAGTTTGTAGTTTAAAAGGCACTTGAGCTGTGCACCTAAGCCATCTAGAATCATAGAAACTTGTATTTTATTTCCTTTCGTTCATCTTCCGTAATAATATCTATTTCTAACTTGGCTTTTTTTTCTCTTGAAAACTTGGTATTTTCTCGGGCGAGCTAAGGTTCTTTTTCAGGGCGAATAGCTTTCGTGCTCGTTCTAAAATGACACTTTACTTAAGGCCGGCAAAAAACTCATAAATTGTAGAGGAAATTCACGCCATCATAACTCATGGAAAATAAACGGATTTATTTATGCTTCTGTGGTGAGCACCTTCCAGACTTGTAGCAACCATTACATTCCTCGCTATGCACTATGCACTAGGCTGCTTTTCTCCCAAAGACCCTTTGGCATTTTAACTGAATTTCTCCTTGGTTTACAGCGCTCACACTTCCCTGGCTCCCATGATGACTCTTCGTGCGGTTTCTTTAGGAAACACTTAGAAATAAGAATTTTGATAGCGTTGCATATAAGTCTAACTATCTATAATCTCTTTGTAAATGGCATGTAGAATAAAACTCCAGCAACTCCACACAAACACCACATCCCACTTGAAAAAGGGTCACTGATAAATATAAACATTATTTTCTCAAGAGCTTTCCCTCCTTGGCTCGAATAAGTAGCAATCTCTCATTGTTTGTATCTTAGTCTAGAATAGCTTTACTATCTTTAATAAAATGTGACAGTAAATTGAAGGACATAAGTATATAAGTTGCCCCGAAAGGAAGCCTGAGGATCTTAAGAAACTATAAATTCAGAATGCACGTAGACGAATTGTAGACAGTCAAGTAGTCTTAGTTTATATATTATAAGCTCTAGGACATATGTATATAATATGACAATAAAGTCGTAAATATTTAGATACGTGCTTAAGATACAGATTTCTGGTGTAGGCGATTACTTTTATATTATTGCATACCTATACAAACAATGAAATAACATTCATTTGCTAGCCAAATGCAGTCTAGTGCATTTATTCAGAAACTAGTCACGGAATACTATCGTTTTCTCCAATCACAACTTTCCTTTTAGTCTCTCCTCTGTATGTTTTCTATGTCTACACAGAATACAACTCACCGCAATCAGTGCGTTGTGTTGTAGTGTAAGAAAGGGAAGAATGTGAAATCAGTTCTTTTATAATTCCACATACAACGTCGCACTGCAGTTCCCTCGCACTCGTGAAATTGATGAAAAAGAGGAGAGAAAGAAATTCCCATTTATCTTACTCCATCTCCATTTTGATTTTCATGTCGCATAGGAAGGACGGACAAAACCTTTCACTCTGCCATGAATCTACGTAAGTATGTATTTTGACTAGAGGGAGAAGGACAGACAGGGAAAGCGTTAGAGACAATAAGGACGAAAGTCTTGTCCATCATGCTCTCTGTTGATGGGGAGCGTGTGATAGGCGTTAGTGTTCGAATTAAAACCTTATTGCTCCCAGCTCTCAACTCGCACTAAGTCATTTTACGTATCAGCAAAAGTAAACTCTGCGAGACAAGGTCGTTTTTCTTTGAAATTCCATGCTATAGGCCAAACGGCTCTTTCATATGCAATCTTATACGAGTCGTATGTGATGTGACTTAATATTCTTATAGAAAATCCCGATATTTTAGATTATGAATCCAGTCAACCTGCCTGATATGGCAAATATATATTGCGATGGAAAACAGAACACAATGGAAACTTTGTCCATAAAATAAAGAACTAAAGGTCTCTTGTATGTGTAAGGCTAAAAAGAGGCAGGTTGCTGCTGCTGGAGAGTCGAACTTGAGAGTTGGCCGGATATTTCGTGTGCGGGAACGAACAGGCCCACCCGCCTACAACAAAATACTCTCTCGAAGGTTTAGACCGTGTTAGTTAGTTCTAACTTCTAACTATTATTAAGGCTACTCACTACTAGTATCGACTCATACAGAGTAGCGCAGTGGCAATTTCTGTATGAAGGTGTTGGTAGTAAAGCTACATGCATAACTTGCTCAGTGTTGGCACAAGGTCCTTTCGTGTCCTTCCTTAATAGTATTGCAGCTTTAAATTTACTAGAAGTATTATTACCTAGTAGGCCACTGCCGAAGGGATTATTAAGTCTGGGCAAACCCGTAATTATTAGTCTATGAAAACAGCTTATTCAAATGCAGCTTACTATTATTCAAACACTACTCATTCAAAAATAACAGTAAATGCATGTGTGAAATCCCTTTCTAACTTACTAGCTATTAATACCTATGTGTTAGCAATGTAATAGTGCTCTATAATTTCCAACTCAACTATGAATATGAACTTCACATTATGAAGAAGTTTCTTTCTTACTATTACTATAATCTTTTTGACTCAAGTAAAAATACCACAAAATCAAGAGTTCTTATAGCTGTATTTTTGATTTTTCTTTTGTTGGTGTTATTAAATGCTGTTTCCCCAAACATGACACACATGACTATTTCAGTAGGTAAATGCAGAAGAACGAATCTTCATTTGATTCCTGTTTACAGTTTCTAAACATAAATTAAACGTGTATGCGTTTGAAAAGGCAAACTTAACTTGGTACAAACTTCTACATGTTCCTAACTTTTAATACATTTCTGGATTTCTAATTTAGAAGTAGAAGACTGATTGCATATATTATTATTCTACAATTTTTGATTGAGAGAAATTGAAATTGTGAGAAGACTTAATTATTGAAATATCCTGCACACAACATTTGCTTGATTCCTAAATATTTAAATATGTACGTCTGCAAAATATTAATTTTATAAAAGCTTCAACGTAAGACACGTTAATAGACACACAGTATATGCACTTATGACTTATCAAAGTAGACTAATAAACAGGCACAATTTTACTAGACTCAACAGGAAAGCAATTTCGGAAATTCTCCCCGATGTATTTTCGCTTGCGATTAGAATTGTTTGCACAGTAGGTATTGTATTTCTTTGCTATTAGCAAAATAGCAAGCACTCAACTATGTATGAGAAATATGCTCGTACAATGTTTGCTAAAATTGTAATCTACCTATGTAGAATGAAGCATTAATAAAAGTAGTAGGTACTATGTCTGTATATGTATAATATATTGCTATTATACGAAATATTTTATGGAATATCATATAAACGAACATATATTTGCCAAAAGTTTGAATATTTAGGTGTGTGTAATAGTAAATGGGTGTTAGTTAAAGCTATGGAGTAAGCATGTTGCAACTTCAGTCATTAAGACTAACCGAGTTAAAATATAATGTAGTAAGTAAGTATAATATACTTTGTAGACTTGTTAGTGCTAACCAGGTGGGTGGGAAAGAAATCTCATTAATACGTAAGGGTACAATCTGCCCACTACCCACGTCCATTAAAGCTGGAGAAAGAGAAAGGCAAGTGATTAGCTGTACCTATACGTAAGAATTATTTAGGCCAACTCCAAATCCACTTTCAGTCTTTCTCATGCTATAATTTAGCTTGAAATGAAAGTGAGCAAAACTTGTAGTTAATCCAATACATATTTCATAATAGCAGAAATAATTATTCGACAGATGCTTTTAAGAGTGTTTGCCAAATATCTGTTGCAATTACGAAGTAGCAATTACCATACAAAAGGAGAATATTTTCCACAGAATCGCATGCTTTTTTGATGCTACTCGATAGTCTGTCACTTCAAAAATTTTAGTTTATGCTAGAGCCGATTTAATTATTACACAAAATATGAATAAATGCTGCCGATCTGAGTAGATATGAATGCAACTAAGGTATGTAGCATTATTTTGTTATAAAATGTAGGATTTTCGTTTTTCGTCTTCGCTCTTTACCTACTTGTAAGATAAATATGGAGAAGTGCATTTCATGGTATGTATAGCTACTGTATAATGTAAATTACAAAGGCATTTTTTATGCAGTAGTGATTCAACGCATTTGTACATATTAAGGCTGGCCTAGTGTAGCGTAAGAAAATTATTATACGGATGAAAGTGAGTGGCTTATATAGCCACTTAAATAGTGAGGCTGTGATATGTAAAGTAGCCTGCATAAAAAGCGACCTGAATAGAAGTTACATGGAATGGTTAGTCTTTTGAGAGAGAGAGAGAGAGAGAGAGGAGTAGTAGAGAATAATGTCCGTAGACATTTGAAAAATGTAAAGACGAGAGTGGAGTTCCTACAACCGCAAATTCTCTTTCGTCTCGTCTGTCTTTTCAGCTTATTTTACAGTTGAACTTATTATTTGCTCTGACGAGACCAGAATCGGCTTTTGTAATTTTATAGATCCCTCTTAACGGCCATGTCTACTGTGTAGTGAGTGACTGTGCACATACAGAAAGGCAATAAGCAAAAGTTGGAGAAGGTTATTTTAACGAGAAACGGCTCGGTATTCAATTTTTTTGTCTGCAAATAACAAGCTACCTATTTGTCTCTGTCTTTCCAATTTTATCTTATTATTAGTTGAATAAACCTTTCATGTAATAGCATAACATTATTGAGCCGACGCAAAAGGAAAGTTCAAATTGGGAGTCGAAGAAACGAACATTGGCACTACTGCTGGAATAAGTGAATGTCTAATGCATTTTATTAGTGACTATAGCTCAGTTACACCCGTATATTATCCCACCTCGAAAAATTCGGGACGAGAACGTGAAAAGTAATGGACGTAAAAGGAGCATCAGGTTATCTTATCTGTAAAAAGGCTGACATTGGAAAATTTATTTTTTCCAGATAGACACGTAAATGAGCTATTTGACACTCTTACCTGTCAGTAATATTCATTGAAAAGGCTCTAATGAAGACAAATACTTGTTTTAGACGAACAGAACGAAATTGTTCGTATTTACGTTACGCTCTCGCATTTCCTCAAGGGAGATGGGAAAAAGGCAACGAAAAGCCAAGGGGTTATGCACACACACCACCGCTCTCGTAAACTAGCAAGAGTAGGTACGACAGTGAAAATTGGTCTACCCTTTTAAACTGCGGGGAGAAAATCGAAGAAATCTTTCCCAAGAACAAACTATGTACGAGAAGTTAAGGTACATTTACTCTACGATAATTTAGAACTCTGTTTGTAACAAAATAAATTCCCTTCAACCATTTATATTTATAGTCCTTCAATGTACATACTTACATGTTGTACAAGGTAGAAAATTATCAAGAACTATGATACACTGTACTACACATCCCATTTATAAGTAATGCATCAGTTTTTCCGCTTAAAACGCAAAAAGTTTCGACAAATGTATTCTTTCGTCAATTCCGTTGCACATTGTCAAGATGCTGTGAGAATATCAAAGAGAAAACACTGTACTGAATAGATATAACTACTAAATGAGTAGTGTAGACATTGTACTCGAGAAATATATATTATCTATAAATGCATATATATGTAGTAGTCAATGGAATATGTACGAACAATTCCTACTAGACCTTAGCATCAGAAATCATGGAAGGAAAGAAAAAGAAGAGCTAAAAGAAGAAATCTCGTTGCAACAATTTCAAAGGATCATCATTTATTTTTTAGATGGACACGGAAAAAGTCATGAAGTTCCCCTCCCTCTCCTCACCAACAACCAACTCAACTATTGATGAACAATGTTACTTTAGCCACTTCACTTACTCCGATATAATACTCCGCACATAGAATCCTTAAAAATATACAGGAGGAAGGAGTGCAACTATTTCTGTGTTTGCTCTTTAGGTACATGTGGATGTTCTTGTTCTACTTGAAGCATGTACAGTCAATATCAACTTTAACACCATCGCATCACCGGAGAAGCAGTCAGGTAATATATGTGAAGTGCAAGGCAGGCACGGCAGATGCTCAACGAAGACATCTCTCCGTTTCATGTTTTTGCAAGGGTCCACAGAATAGGAGAGGGATGCTGCGTCTGAATACAAAAAAACTTGCTAGACTATTACATGCACAAATTGTAGTCATCTTGATGCGTTTTTTCTTCGAGGTGACTTCCCTTCACTTACAACTCACAAAGATAAACGTGATGGCAAGAGAGGAAGAGACATACACATAGGGAACTGATAGTAAAGCAAACCACACGAGTAGATTTTTCTGTTTTCTACATTTGTAGTAGCTATGTAAGCAGAGTTGCACCGCACTTACTTAAATACTACACACGGATACATTCACTACACTAAAACGTCACTCAAATGCGGGAGACAGGGAAGAGACGCAGAAGAACACAAGGCAAGCAAAAGGGGGAGAATAACAAAACAAAAGCTCGAACGGGAAGAACAAACACATTTTATGATTCGGCTTATCACGTCAAGAATAAGAAACGGTCTAGGCACACTCTGGATTGCTTCTAATAAAATTATGTGATTGGACTGTAGCAAATGCCATTTCCTTACATTCACCAAGTCCAATCTAAAAAATGCCATAATTCTCTTCTTCACAAGAATTTACGATAAGACAAATATACTTGCAATATCGCTTGACCTATTATAATTGTATATTTCCTAATTAGTCGCGCAAAGTATTTAGTTGTAGATGGAAGTTGGAAAGTACAGTTGCCGTTTTATACTAATTAGCAATTCGTCTGTTCTTTATTGGACATAATAATTTATATAAAGCATAGTCACTACTCGCAGATACCAATTTGCATGCAAAAAATACAACTAAAAGACGTAACTAGTTATTAAATGCATAAGCATATCACTTAACACGGTACAGCTGCAATGTCGTAACTCATTTGTGCATTGCAGTGCTGTGTAATGGAAGTATAGTAATCATGCGACATAAATTCCCCTATAGATGTTAATTGTCTTAATCGTGACTGGAAGGGATTCCCTATTCAATTCATGCAAGAAGAGCAAACTAGTTAAGTTCCTTCTAATGGTCGCATTCCCTTTGAAGTTAGACGAGTAAGTATATAATACTCTTATTATAATGATTTCTATATTGTGTGTCTTCTTATGTCTGTCCGTCGTCTCCACCCTAACTTATTTTTTTGTCACTTGTGTTGGCAATAGAAGAGAGAGAGAGAGAAGAGAGTGAGTCTCTCGTCGCTCTCGTTCTCGCGCAAGAAAAACTGTCGAAAATTGGAGGAGTAGTGCTGTGCGGTGTAGCATTGTTTGTATTTGTACCGGTTGTCTTGCATTGCCAGGCAGTCTGCCTGCAGATGCTTCGAGTTGTCGTAGAGCAGAGAGGGAAGATGAAATGAAATCTTGTAAGCCACGTTCACTTTGCTAAAAAACAAAGTGGGTGGCTTGGCTCGCCTTCCCGTTCCATCTTGCTCTTGTAACCAAGATTTCATTTCGTCTCTCCGGAGCGTGTACTCTGAGATGCACTGTGACTCGTGAAAGTTCCTTCCGCTCTCCCGTTAAGATTTAGGATTTTGGATGCTGACAGATAAATTAATGATTATTCTTACTGCTATTTACTCTTGTAGCTCCTCTATATGCTAACTCCCTCCCTTTTCAAATTAGTATTTACGTAAGGCAATAAGAAATAGGAAAACAATAGAAAACTAGAGACAAAGCTTTCTTATACGGTGCAGTCAAAAGAAATCATTCAACGCATGCAGTTTCTGCACACGGATAAAACTGTGAGTGACAACAAGGCCCTTGCAATTGAAATTAACAAAGTGAAAACATAAAACTTTTATTATTGATTTTAGGGAGTAGGAATACAGAATGGATTTGATATTTGTGCCTAATAAACATAAATGAGAGAAGTTGTGAGATTTTTGGCAGATTGGATAATGTCAAATGATCATGGAAACTTTTATCGACATAAATATTTTATAATAAAGAAGTATAGTAGGGCTATACTAACCACAGTCGAATGTTTGACTTGTTCTCGCCATGTTATTTTACATAGGAGACAGTACAGGGTTCAAGACAGTATAGTAAATTGTGTTTTTATTCAAAGTGTTGTATTGTCTGTGTGGTGTAGGAGTGTAGTGTAAGGTAGTAGAGGCATAGTAGCCTAGATTTGCCTAAACACTGTATGAAAAAGTCAAAAAGGATAAAATATCTGGATTTGTATAATGTAAAAACAGAAGGTTGGCTGGTGGCTGGCTACTAGTAGGAAGAAAGAATTCATGTGAAGATTTACATTGCATCAGATGATATTAGATGAGATGGTTGGAGGAGTAAAAGAAGAGAACAAAAGGGCAATGTTCCCTATTTGCTCCATATGAGTTGAGTCTGTCTGTAGTCTGTGTCTACTTCTACTACTAGTTTGTCGAGGAGTTGACTTACTTGAATTGAATGGCTAAAAGGAGTAGAAAGGAAAGAATGGAAGAAAATTGGAAAATCGCCAACTTTGGTTCTTCTCCTGTTATATTATGTTGGTTTGGTGCGGTGCACAGCTGGAATCTAGATTTCTGGAATCACATCCTCGAATACTACTACACATATACAATAATACACTTACACAGTTACACAACCCATTTCACTATATCCAATGCAGTTTTTGTTGTTAGCATTTAACCAGTCTGACGCTATTAGTACCTCTCTTCTCTACCATTCTATATTATGCTAGTCAATAGTAGTAGCGTAAAAGTTGGAAAACTACTACTATGTAGGCTACGTTAGCTTTAACTTTTAACGATTCAACGGAAAGATATAAGTGAAAAGTATAACAATTCTAGTGCACCAGAAAATCTGAGGAAGTAATCTTCTTATATCATCATCCCATCCAAGACTATGGAAATAGAATGCAATAATATTCTCTATAAAAAATTACTATTAAAACTACTGGAGAGGGGTTTATAGGGGAATCAAATGCAGAATTATATGATAGGGAAATATAAGAATCCAGTGTAGTAGTATGAGTATGTGACAAGAGCCAAGTCAAATTCTTTTTACTACTTCGCCTTTAACTAATACACATAATATAATCGTAGCGTTATGATGATGATACAGTTTAAGAGTATGCTGTAGTATTAGAGAAATGATTGCCAATATACCTTGCAGTAATAATGGGTTTTGTCGAATTCTTGCAGGTATTAGTATTAGCAGTATCATAATAATTAGTCCAAACAGTTAAGTTACGTTGTTACGACCATAAATGTGATCCTATGTACGTACGAGCGAGCATGCTAGCCAAATGTTCCTCTAATCCAAATTTAGATGAAATTTACGAACCAATTAAAGTGTCAATAAAAATAAATTCTGGTCGATATGATTTACGACTTTCATTTCTGTGGCGCTTGGCATTGCACTTTCGTGTCGGTTCGTCAGGTTCCGTCGGCTATGCCTATCTCTCTATTAATACATTCCTAATACAATTAGCTCCAACAAATTACTACCACCTTGTAGTAGTATTACGATGCTTTTTACTAAACGAACCGACGACCTGTAATATTACCGTTCTGCCACATTTCGCTATCAGTTGTTACACCTCCTCTCAATTATTGACCTTTTCCCTAGATGTAAGTCTCATTTCTGGTCAGCTATTATAGAAGATAGCCAAACTAAGGCATACAGTCACAACCAATATCGTTACATTTCACTAGCGAATTAGTTTTACACAGAAATTCAAACACAAACTCCTGTTACTTTGCAATCTGTTACAAGAGATTCATTGCTCACTGCATTCCCCAACATTAGTTTTACACAGAAATTCAAACACAAACTCCTGTTACTTTGCAATCTGTTACAAGAGATTCATTGCTCAATGCATTCCCCAACGCTACAAGCTATACTTACAGAAAAACGTTACGAGTTACAACTGCCGCGATGTAACTACATACAATACTAAAACAACAGAGATATACCATCATAGGCAGGCTATCCACAAATAAAGACTATTATACTTCTCGCCTGGATCTAATCTCTTTTTCAACTCACTTGTAAACTATTTGGCACGAAGTTTTTCGATGTGTCAGTTAATATTAATGCATTGGCAAATGTCTGCTGAATCTCAATAAGATCAGTGTACTACCTAAATGTAATTAGCCAACGGATTTCTTTGGCCTGCTTCTTTTGTCTTTCTTTAAAACTTTGTAAACTATTTGGCACGAAGTTTTTCGATGTGTCAGTTAATATTAATGCATTGGCAAATGTCTGCTGAATCTCAATAAGATCAGTGTACTACCTAAATGTAATTAACCAACGGATTTCTTTGGCCTGCTTCTTTTGTCTTTCTTTAATAAAATTTAAATTGTAATTGACTACTTCCTCAAGGTTCCTCATTTATCATGTAAAGTGGAATTACTATAAAACTTCCTCCAACTTTTTCTTTCTTTCATATTAAACGAGTAATAATTCAATTTTAACTTCCGATAAATACCCAAGTTTTCCCATAAGTAATCTCATTGTTCAATCTTACATTGTAACTCCCGTACGAAGTATAAAACAGATCATAATGATTGATGATACTACACGGCGCGGCGGTTATCAAGACTAGGACAACACCTGCATCTTCTACCGTAAAATGGTGACAACACGCATGTCGCTATCAAAAAGAATACAAATAATGTTTCAATACACACACACAGCTTTATATAATTTCATGGTAATTTCTTCGAAATGGCATCCATCGAGTTTTGCATCTTTAAAAATTGAGTTCCACTACTGTATTATCTATTAGAAAAGGTTTAATTTAATTTTATTCTGAAAAAGCGTGATGTAAAACGACATTTAATCATGCTTTCCATCGTATTGTGTCAACATTGAAAATATTGCATTTTATTTTAAGCTTAATGAAAACTGAACATAGCTACTATATAACATGTTAAATCTTTTCAAAGTGCTTGTGTATGCATTACCCAAATAATATTATTACAAATTCTGCTTATAAATTACATCAAATGACTCACTCAGTTACGGTAGCTCTGAAAAAGTTTTTCCAATTACGCAATTCCATGCATAAAACTAGTATTTCCATGTATATATTAGGGAAATGCGGATTTAAAGGAAATGTATCAAAGGCAGACATGTTGACGGCAGATGGGTTACGAAATGTGAAATGAAGTTGAAAATTGAGCCGAGGCGGATTGCGGGCTTTGACATTGATTATTTTGATGGGATGTGACGTGATGAAGGAAATAAAGCAAGAGCAAATCTAATCATCATCATTGCGTCATTCTACATTCTTTGTGCATTGTGCAACTGGCATGTCGATACACAAAAACAGACACCGATGCATACAACATTTACGTCTAGACCCAATTTTACAATCATGCAAATATTGCTGTCGGCTATGGTGTTGTATTTGTCTTCTTGTACACAATATGTAAATATTGTGCAAATGTCCATTCACTAGCTTTGCATTCTCCTAGTATTACATTTGTCGCATCTGTAAATACAGCAATTGTACTTCTCTGATTGGGTACTCTACCAGAATTGCAATTAAAATAAATAGAAGGTCTGTCCTTATTCCGTCAATGTCATCTGCATTTACTAAAGTGCATAATAATACACGACACGAAAACGTCAACGCAGAGTCATATTCTCTAACATATTTACTTACATCTCTAGCAAATTTGCAGTTTGAGAATTGTGCAATGTGATTTCAACCGCTGCGTAGTTTTCTGAGTTGCCAGAATAAAATATCTCGCTAGGATTGCATTGCATTCCGTGATAGATTCAAAAAGGATGGGAAATGTTAGAATGAGGACCCAGAGTTACAATCTGACAATTCCGAGAAATTGTTAGGAGTAATTCAACAAATTACTGTTTTACTGAGCAAGTAGGTAAAGCTATAATACAAGAAAGCATTTAATATTTATCAAAGATATATTAGAGTCCTAATACGTTATATCGTATAAGGTATCGACAGAGTGATACTGCTGTATGTGACCATTATGTAGTAAATGCTGCAGTATATAAAATGTAATAGCGTGTCATTATTCGAGTTCGTGATTGAATTCCACCCGAATGAGACAGCAGAAATCCTAAATCTTTGTTAATGATGTTAATGACATTACTATCCTCGTTTCTAAATTATCTTCGTATATAGTTTGCATTTACGAAGCTATTGCCTTCCTCCGAGCATGCAACTGCACTATAACTATTATGAATACGTAAATCTGAATAGTACGCTTGTAGTAAGCACAAGTTTAGAAAAATTAATAATCTACGTGTATAACTACTAACTACATTCTACAGAGATAGTTACATTGTGAAAGCATCCAAAAACTCTAAGTACCTATAGCTATAATGAATCTGAAGTTATGTAGTAAGAGAGTTTATAGCTTGTATACAGCTATGATTATGAGATTCTAAAAGTAAACCTGCCATTTAGTGTAGTAGACATTGGCAATTTTTCAACTTAAAATGATAGTCAAATAAGGAAAATGTTGAGTAATGCTAGTTAATAAATATTAATGTTATTTGTGCTTAATTTAAAAATGTAAATGCAGTCAGTTTCAGGTTGAGCAGTTCTTGATCTGACGATTCAAAGTAAATCCATTTGTAAAAGTGCTTCTTCAGCAGAAATCCGGTTTAGAATGCTAAAAGCTTCAAACCTCCCAGAGCTCATCAATATAACTCTATATATGCACTTAATACGAAATTGATAAGATTTATATCAATTTCTTAGTGTTTCAAACAAGTCAAGTAAGTTTTGCTCTTAAGTAGCTTTAATAATGAAGAGGATTTTATTTGTAAGTTCTTTCATCTTATATTTTACTAAATGAATTCCGTCTTGTAGAAAAGCTCTGAGCAATTTTTAATGAAAATATCTGCATAGCTAGGAATAAGTCTGACCGTGAATTAAAATATGCATTTAGTTCAATTGAGAGTAATTCTCTATTTGTATGATGAGTTGAATGAAAACAAGTACAGCAGATTCCTGATTACTCATAGATCAAAGGATTCTGGTACAGATGAAAGGTACACTGTAACATTAGGAGATGACAGGGAAACTTGAATGGTGATCATAAACCTCAGAAAATGACATCACAGCAGTAGGGTGGTAGGTACCGAGATAAAATAATAGCATTTAGAATTTTGAGATTGCGAAGGGCAAAGGACAATAATCGAAGGTTAGCTGACCACATTAAATGAGAGTGCTTTTCTCCTGCCATGCTACACACATAACACAAGTGGATATGACTAACAATTCGATTACATTATGATGAGACAGGAAAACAAATGAGCAGGGCAGAGACAACAGTCCGAACAGAATGACACATTTCCTATCCCTCTTCTATCCCGCTGTCTTCCTTAGCTCGCTAGCCTCTAATAATGCAGTGCACTAAACGCATTCTCTGTTTGCCCATTCATTAGACCAAAATACTCTGGTTTTCGTAATAAGGAGAGGATGAAGCGAAGCGAGAGCCAGGGCAGTTACAGTTAATTTTATTTGAAGAGACAACGTTGCGTAAATGGAAGACGATGGCACTCACCGTCAACCAACAACACAAAGATAATATCTTTCATCTCTGATTTCCTTTCCTTCCTACTCCCATTAAATTACATTGCTAATAATACGGCAGTCTACAGTCTAGAGCAGGAGTTGTTCCGACCATATCTCCACAATGCTTAACAATAATACAAGTACTTACTTCCCTCTTCCTCCTTTTCTTCTCTCTCTCTCTCTCTAAACGCATTTAATCGCTAATTCCAATCGAATTCATCCTTCTCAACTATCAATTCAGTTCCAATTACTATTGTCAGATTCAGATTAAAGTGCCATGTCAAACACAGAATTTATTAATGAGTTTTCTCTAACGAGGTTATGCCCAGTTTTGTCCTAGTCGTATGTCACCGTCAGCAAATTTCACCACGACGAATGGAAAATACTGTCAATATCAACATGCACTACCTATTTTATTCGTACAGCAAATGCACAATCGAAAACAGAAGGAATCGTACCACCGTTTTCCCTTAACTAAGTAGAACTTTTAACCAATTATTCTGTAATTACATTAATGTACTTAAGGAGGTACTACTATGACGTCAGATTATGATTACAGGCATTCATTATTGTTCTCAAGTCTTTCTAGTACCATTAAATGGGATTTGCTATGCTATTTTACCTTACGAGTAGGTACCCAATTAGGGCAAATTAATTGAAATCTGTTAATTGCATATATATTGTCATCTGCTTAGCTAAGCAAGAACTAACTTCCCCTTAATTGGCACTAATGAATAAGTACCATATGCTAATTTTCAGGTTTCTTCCTTGTGCAGATACTCTTAATATATCCTTAATATAGATCATGATAATCATGAATAACTAGGAAATTTCTGTAGTCGCACAGTGATGAGAAGGAGGGATAAAAGTCATTTTGCTATATTTACCCTAGACATATTCATTCGATACTATGTACCTACTAATGAAAATGAAAGAGCACAGGTAAATAGATTAGTCTCTGTCGCCATATAGAAGAGTAGAGGAAATGAAAATTGAAATTCACAAATGGTAGGTAGTTGGGAACTGTACCTGAGGATTGCGTAACGCAATTAGTTCGGAACAGCAATTAAGGATTTAATTCTCTATTGCCTAACTGGTACAGAAATGCATTATGCACGTGTAGTGAGGGCCATGTGGTTATTATTAATATAGGATTCCCGACTATGTCGCACATATACACACAGAAATTATAAATATAAACGCGGTAGCCATAATAAACGATAGAGATGAGAACATGTTGAAGAGGGCTATAGATATAATTTACAAGTTCCTGAGTAAACGAGAACAAAATAATTCTGCCATTAGTAAGGCAAATAGGCTGGGAAGAGAACGTAGGTGTGCATATGTCAAAGATACATTCGGTTTCCGTGCTCGCTTTGCCTGCTCTTTCCAATGAATATGCAACACTAGGTACTGTTGTCACCCTCATCATTAGTCAAGTGAACTGAACTCGTAGTAGATATTCTATTGCTATAGTAGGAATCATAAAGGCTGTGGACAAACGACTATTAACTTCCTCTCTGCACCGTATTGATCCTTTGAAAGAAAACGAGTTATATCAAAACGGCTACCTATGTTATATCGATTTGAATATAAAGAGCGGATTTGTAGAGCATGAAGAACCTAAATATAATCTGTCGCATATATAACAGCTCTCTGTTGTGTTTTTATAGAAATGTCATTAATACATTGGCCAGATGAGTAAGAGTCACCTAGAGAGAACCATTATTAAGTGGGTGGGCAACAGATAGTAATGAAAAGAGAGAGAATACATTTGTAAAACACCTTTATAAAGGCTTAAGATAACACTGACAGGAAAATTATTGTGCTCTTGCAACTATACATGCAAATAATATGATTCTATCTCTGTGTTAGTATTTAACTTGTCTCGTCTGGAGTCTGGTCACTCTGGTCTGGTCTAGAGCGTGATATTTTGAGACTCGATCGCAGTGCCAGACATACTGCAATATAACAACTCTCCTCTGTCTACTCGTACATTTAATTTATAGTAACAGAACAGTGTCTACCTACTACTGACCAGAGAGTTAGGGAGTTAAAATGAAACGGTATTACACAAAGTGTTCATAATAATATATGCTCGTTTATAGTCTATGATTTGGGATTCGTAGTTTTATTTTAGCTAATTCTACGTCTGAAAGAACACATGACTAACAAAACAGCACACACTTTCCTTTAGTTTAGTTGAGATTCTCACGCGATCTTATGATGACAAAAATATACGCTGTACGTGACTACTAGTTTAGTTAGTGCTCAACAACAATAATATTATACACAGTGAATAAACCTTAGTCATTTGTATTCTGTGTTCACAGCAGTATGCTACCACAACAGAATAACTACGTATAATATTATGTCTATTCACAGTAAGAGGGCTAATAGTAATGTACTTGATGTATAAGGACACTAGTGCTACCTGCTCTTTTACTCTTTATGACTAGGTGAATGATATTCTTGTAGGTAGACACATGTACATAGGATGAGAGGAGCTGCTGTCTGTTTCTCTGTTTGTATTAGTCATAATATAATGGCTAGCTACTATGTCCAATTTACTCATGACGGAGACATTCATTTCCTTTGCCTGAACGAGAACCGAATTGAATGCAGCCGTCAACTCACCACTAAACAAAACGCTAAACGTTCATAGTGCAGAATAGACGTAATAGTTGTTGTTAGTGCGAAAATATCATATAGTCATCTGTTTCCTTGCATGTATGCATGCAATTTCTATGGCTAGCTAGCTCCTGAATGCATAATCATTAAATGCTGTATTAGTAAAAGGTGCACATTCATTTATTAAAAGCCCTTACCTTATGGCTCTCCGCAGACAGATTTTTATTTTACAACTTGTCTCTATTAGCCTCCTTTTTTACACGAAAATGTTTCATGACTACACACATAAACTAGTGTCATCCATCAGTTAGAAAATGAATCCTTTAGGATTTCATATTTGATTGCAATAGAAATATCGTTTATTTTGCTATTTTACTTTTCATTTTGTACATTCTATTTAGCAGTACAGAAAAAAAGTATGTTTATTTACAATAAATGGGAGAAATAGCTATTTAATAATAGGGCGAGTTGTTTATTTAGGCGATAGTGCATTGTATAAAAGTAGAGCAGACGAGATTACAAAGTTTAGTCTACAATTTCCATCAATATTAAATGCAAATGAACCACCCGAGCATAAATGGCAAATGGCTATGTTGTACTTTAACAGAGTAAATAGAGAGTTAAGGGTGACTGTTGCGCTGTTTTCTCACTAGATATAGTTGGATTCGACACAAAACTGCTATAGCTCCTAATAAATGTGTTTATTTACTATAACTGTCTAGAGTTTTGATGGTAGGACGCGATGTCTTCTCTAGCGAGGAACTACACACAGAACTTTAATAGAAGATTAGTATTTCCAGTTCAGGAGCATGCCATAGGCAATCATTCATTAGTTTCTTACATTAGCCGTCGTTATTAGAACATTAGTGCCCTGAGGGGAAAGTTATTATCATTATTACCACCACCGCGGACACGAATCTCTTACACACAACCTTTTATAGATATAGAAGATGAGACTCCCTTTAATTTTCATCTCTTGCGGAATGATGGCCGGTGAACTTTGAGTTAACTGCTCGCCTAACTAATTACTCCTACTGATTCTCATTAAGTCCATGTGATGTAATGCAATATAATGACTTCTGACATTTTAAAACTTACTAATTCTTATACATAAACACATTTTACTCACAGAATTTCCAATTTGGAACAAGCGAAAACTCGGATGACTCAGCAACTCAGATGAGAAACATGGAAAATATCTAACAGTAATTTACCTCGCTAGATTATTGCCGTCGTAAATTAGAGCGGCTGGGATTTTTATTATCACTACAAAATTCCAAAAACTATAATCTGTCAAAACTAGTTAGTGTAAATCGTAATCCAATGGATAACGACGGTAATAACTGCCACGAAAGGGCAGTGAGTCACACTCAAACAGTCCAAGTTTAATTTGTTGAAGCTATGAGCAATTGCTACAATAATCAATTTCTCCCGAAGTGGTGCCCACCTATTTGTTTGTAACATTGACCTTCATTTGCGTATTTATACGGAGTATGATTGGGTTATGTTATGTAAATCGTTTAAAGTCTCATTCCAGAAACGTAATTATCGAGTATTACTATTGCGCGATTTTGGTAGGTACCAAAACTCCTACTAAATTCTAAACGTTCCTTTCATGCCAGTAAATATATACTGCACTCTGCACTAGCTCTTATTATTAATAGAACTTATCGCTTTAATTGATGGTTAAATTATGGGTTGCAAACCTGCCAATTGTACCTGTTAGAAATTTCCGAGCTGACAATAAGTACATACAGATGCAACATCTTTCAATTGTTTATTAGTTTGCTATTTTTGATTCACATTGCAGCAATTGTTGTCCATATTGAATCGCTTAGTATGCCTAAATGCATTTACAGACTTTATCAAGTGAGCAACCTTAGTTTACGGGAGCTACACGTAGTTAAATAGTTTTCCTATTCTACAGACGCAATGACACAATATACATGGTAAAAAGATTGCATTCAAAATGGCAATAGCAGGGCTTATTTTTTATATATAGGTAGATAGATAGTTACATAGATAGTTTATTGACTTCATTGTGTCATATAATCTAGCCCGCAGCCTACAACACACGAAATTACCAATATTTTATTTGACAATTTAGTTTGATGCAAAAAAACTAATACTGCATCTGATAGAAAATTAATTAATCAATATTTCATCACTGGCATTAACACCGGCGTGGCATCCAAATATAATAAGCTTTTATCTAAGTTATAGAATATGCACATTATGGCTAGTGCTGTCCGAGACTGATTCCTACGGAGACATCACTCCTAAGAGATTTTACACCTACAGCGGACTCGATTCCTACGACAGACTTTACTCCTAAGGCGGATAGTATTCCTACATCGGAATCCATTCC
>JABASI010001403.1:0-25329 GCA_019776505.1 Tomocerus nigrus
GACACTCAGGTAGAATTTTATCTATTTATAGGTACTTAAGTCAAAAAGGTATTAAATCGGCTTACGCACATTTGTGCAGACTCGTGACAGCAGTAAGGCTTTTAAAAATATAGCATAAGCAATTCCCTCTTTGATGTTAGCACTTTTTGTATCTACTTACGACATAAGTACCTACCCACATGTTAATATTTTTCGATAACAAAATTTGTGATGTTCCTCATGTATGCTTAAATGACCTTAAGTGATTAAGAAGCAACACTGAAAATGTTACCTGTTGTAGCAACTATATGACTGTGAACTATGATGAAGATAATCTTGGTGAGTGTACAAAAACACAAAAGGCGTCGCAGTTTTTTCATTTCTTATAGGAAATAATGGTCCAGGCCACTTTCTTGTTGTGCAGAGAGAAAGTGTGATTCCACTTTCTTTATTTCAAGAAAGCTACAGGGCAAGGATTCATGGCCACTTTAATTTCTCCTGTCAAAGGAAGTTGTGGGTATTCACTAAAGAATTTAGTAAGAGATCGAAGAACATTTTAATCACTTCAGGAAACAGTTTTATACGGACTCATGTCAAGGATACTATTTAACACGTTCTGCATGTTACCAGTAAAATTTAAATCTCCAGTTTTCGAATATATTCAACTATAAACACAATCTGTAACAGTGAGGATGAAACGTTTCAAAATAAATACATAATGTCACTAGAAAAAATCTATATTCTTGCCTATATATGAATTTCTCTAAAACAAATCTCACGTTATAATTTGTACTTGCAAGTTGCTCCGAAAGTAGGTGATTAATTTGAATATATGAACGATGTGAAGGATTCGTTTTCACTCTTGTCTAAATATAAAATCAACAAAAATAGAAAGGAATATATCTGTCAAAAAGGCTTTTGTGCAGTTATTATTTTGGGAGAGCTATTAATATAATATAATCAGGTAATTATGGTCTAGAAATATAAATCGTGGAATATTATATAGTACAGAGCGGTTGTATTTGGTGACTTTTGTTTGTGTGTCCGCTTTTCGCGAGTGGCAGAGTGACTTTGTGGATTCAGCTGAGTCCAGTGGGGAAACTAGCTAGCCATAAGCTGGGAATTGGGAATCGAGAGTTTTTCTGTGCACCTGACTCTGTTAATTCCTTCCTCACCTGGACAATCCAATCAATAGACGTGGGTTGCCTTTTGGCTTACTCTTACTGGGGTCGTTGGGGAGATTGATGCTTGCGTATTCTACACATCAGAATCACAGGACGGCTACATAGGCCCTGCCGCTACAACAAAGTTAAGCCAATATCAATACATTGCTAAGCACGCACTCACACTCATTCCGTGCACAATCTCCATACATTATCTTATGCACGGAGCATCGAACATTTCCCTCTATTCCTTCAATTTTTAATGTAAACGAAACATGAAAAAGGTAGTACCTCTCTTTGCCTTGTTGTCTCCCTTTCCACTACTACAAAGTGTACAATACTTTTTGTTCTTCGATTGCGTTGGCATTCGTAAGTAATGAATTCTTACCTTTCGCTTGTCCCCACTGTTAAATAGATAGAAGATGTACATGGCCATGCCACGTACGTCTCTACCACTACGACCCGCTGCTGGGTACCGCATGCCTCCTTTTCTTACCCATCATAATCCCATTTATAAGAACACTGACTGCTTTTAACATCAATTTTTACATAGCTAAAGCAGTTAACAGTGTACTGAGTTTGCATGAAATGAGATGAAGAAAATGTTCTGATTTAGGTACACGTACATAGCATGCACGTAAATACAGATTTAATTGTCCTTCCCCAAGCAGACTGGCACCTGAAAAAGACGCAAAAGAGCCACTTCCAAAGTTCCATTCAACTATGATTTTTTAAGCTATTTTTTAAAGTAAATATGCTGCTGCTGCTCCACACACCTGAGACTGCCATTCTGCATCGATTGATATTTTCTGACTTTTATTTTGAATTACTGTAAAAATTTAAATTTTCATAAGGTAAAGCAGTATGCACGTGTTGGTATTTGCATTTTCATATTGTAAATAGTTAATTAATTTAAAAACTAAACTAACAATTTCCATTGGAATTCTAAGTTTCCAAAAACACAACTTTTTCCAGCTTTAAAAAAGCACATTTATTGTACGTTTAGGTATTTGTATGAACTTAATCTATTTCATACATCAATTTAACACAAAATGCCTTATCATTTTCATTTACACTAGCTCAGTTTATGACTACGATTTTAATATTTATTGATTATATTCCCAGCTTGAATCAAAATCTGATGTCATGAGTTGCAACAGCTTTTAATCAAAGAATAACATACAATTGTAATCAAATATCACTATGACAGGCAGCAGAATCAATTCGCCCCAGCCATTGAGTGGAAACCAATTCCACCAAGAGTTCAGCGTGCGTGAGTCTCGGAATGATTTTGGAAAGCATAAGCCCCAAGAAAATAATCAGATTTTAATCCAAATAATAATTATATTATTTATTGGGGTATATCGGGCTGGATTATAATATTTCTGTTATTAAAATCGGACGATTGCCGATTATAATCCAATTTTGCTGATAAAATCACAACGTGAAAATGACTACACTGTTATATTATTATAACTAGCTTCGATGCGATTATAATCCAATATTTTAGCCATTTAACTAATATATTTTTATCTTCTCCCTTGCCCAGTCGCGAGGATAAAAATTAGCGACGAGAAAGGCTAATATTTGGCCAAAATTTTAGCCGGTCAAGAGGTAATTTTGATTATAAGCAATTAAGATTATTTCTATGGCTTATGCTTTCCAAAATCATTCCTGAGATGAGCCGTACGCTGAATTTCAACTCAATAGTGGAAATGGTTTCCACTCAATGGCTGAGGCGACCTGATTCTGCTTCCTGCCATGGTGATATTTGAAAAAAAATCAGACCACTCAAATGACGTGATTATAATTTTTTTAGCTCAATAGCTAAAATATTTTTATCCAATGCTCGTGAATGGTACGAATAGTATTACTGTAGAAGTATATTGATGATCTTTTTCGTCCAAATTTTCTTTCAATAAAAGCGCTTTTCAATAAAAAGTAGTCCTACTAATATTTGTATTGAAGATGCGACCGTTCAAACCGTTACGTTTCTTTCTATGGAAGGCTTACTATAAGAACATTCTGCACCTGAAATGAAAACTAAATGGGTAGTATGATAGTAGCATAGTAGTAGTTAGTGAGTTGAGCTGGTGAGGTATCTCTCTAGTGTCGGATATAGGAGTATGTACTCTTATAGAAGAGGGAGAATTGTGACTATTCGTACGTGTTGACTGACGAAGTGACAAACACACTTGGATGCTCGCTATGTCTAAATCTAACAGTAGTAGACGTTCGTGTGGGTGAGTATAAAATAAAAAATTCCAGCAGAGCAGGACATGCAGACCTTAAAAGTCTATCTGTCTATCTACTTCGACGGTAGTCCCAGTTATTATTGTGTTTTGCATGTAACTGATTCATTTTAGCGGTAGGTTTATTGGAATGGAACAGTAGTCCATACTTACTGCCTACACATAGCTACTACTATGTACAATACTTACTACTACTCCGTGCCAAAGATATTTATCCATAATATTATAGCCTCGACCGATGTTAAATAGTAGAGGATCTGTGATGATAAAATCAGGAGGTGCTATATTAATGCACGTTCGTGCTAGCTAGATATCAAATCCTATTGAGTAATAATGGTATATAGGGGGAATAAATATCAGCCTAACACTTTTACAAATAGGTATTCTGTTTACAGTATGGGGTTATGTGTGGCCAGACAGCATTATGTCGACATGTTAGATGAAGGCCTAAGCTCACCATCAGAATGCACAAGAATCAGCTCTGAAATGTTCGAACATGGAAACTTCCGGTCTTTTTCACCTGAATTCATTCATTCAATACTGTTCACTCTTCCGTGTCAGTTGAGCACTACTTTATTATCGTAACCATCAATCTCTGATTCAAACAAATGGATTTGATTGCGTTTTCTCCTACCAAGCAGAGAGTTGCCTGAGTCAGTTTGGGCAACTTCGAAACAATAGTTACAGATATGTCCTTGTTACATTGACAGAGTCTATAACTTGAAAAGAAGTATTCTTATGACTAGCAGCGAAGAGAGAATCCACCATTTAAAATTATATAACGGGCAAAGACCAATTGGTTGCTATGTCAAAAAACATTAAACCCAGGCAATTCCCTATTATCTACAAGCAGAAGAGTACAAATATTTTTGCGTACAAAAGCCCCTCACTTGCCATCTTTTCCTCATATTTTTATGCCTTATTATGTTTAATACTCGTGTATAATCTTGCGTGAGCTACTCGTATACTATAATCCATGTGCTTTGGGCAGTGTTGAAAATTTCATATGTTCTGGGTTACGAAACCAAACCTAGTTTAATAAATACAAATAGCATTTACATGTAGACCCCTCTCTGTGTACCGTAGGTATACCTACCTAATCGTATATATGGCATTTTGGTAATAATACCGAGCATCTAGTATATAAAACATGCAAATTTTTAATCTGCATGCAAAATATTTCCATGTTTTTCATTATTTTCCGTCGGAGATTGCATATTTCTTTGTCGTTCTGAACCAGGCAATTACCTTTATTTTGTAGAAGGACCAATATCTATATATGCCCAAAGTCAGTCTGACCATTGAAACGCGTTAAAGCATGATTTTTCTGTCGACAAAATAGTCATTTTCAGAAACGCAACTTTATATCTGAAACGAGATCGCCCGTTTTTCAACAAAGGTTTTGATTGCAAGTTAATGTGAGGGGAAACATTGAAATTGTTAAAGCAGGATTCCAACAAAGTGAGGTACAAATGAAGTTTTTTAAATGCAATTGAAAAAATGGTACTTTGAAATGCACATGCAAATGCTTATCGAAAAGTGCGTCATTATCTTTCATCAATATTGGCTACTTTAGGTATTGCTAATGGTGTGACTCATATCAAATAATTATGACATGATAAATACCTTTATTAGATCAATACCTAGCTATCCATGCATGCTTCAGTATCACTAGTGTGTTCGATATTGAGAACCACAGCGCTCTTACTCCACAGTACAAGTATAAAACTTACAAGTACAGTCATAATATTATGGCACCCCTGGCTATGCTTTAGTTTCAGCAATTTTCCTCTGAATCACTGAAACTATAACGAGATTAGAGGTACCTACATAATATAACACAACAGATATCGTACTTATTAATGCTTCACTCACTCGTAAATGAAGCATTCTAATATGCATGCAGCCGAGCCAGGTAGTAAAATGAGATAGAGATTGCACAAACAAAATAATTGTTTGAACAAATGCTGTTAGTGAAATATGTAGATAGAATATTTAAGCTCACACTTTAACAGCAGCCGATGTCAGTCTGTTTGTCTGCAAATGATTTAAGTAGGTATTGTTAGTTTAGAAAGGAAGATTGTCATTCAATGGCTAATATTTATATGGAGCAAAATGCAGAAATGAATTGAAATGAAAGTATTATAAATAAATGTTTATGATGATAATGAACTTGAGGATAATAAAATGGAAATCCTACTTAATATTCTACTTTTATGTTCTCTAGAAGCATTCTGGTATGTTATTTCATTTCCAATGATTTCCGTATATGCAACAGACTGAATACTAAAATGTGAATAGGTAATTGTTTGAAATATTTGTAAATCTGCTTTTATAGCTTTCAAGAATGAAAGGAATTGTTATGCATAAACTATTTCTTTGAATGCAAATATTTATCTAAGTTATGCATTGAAAGGATGAGAATAGTTTTGGTCTGCTGAATGCGTAATGTGCATTTCTGCTGTATAATAAAATGTAAATAATTATTATGTGTGCAATGTGTGGTATTACGTCTGAATCTGAGTGCATGAGTGTGGTAGTGATGTATTATTATAAGTGCGTAAAGTATTTAGTTGATAGTACTATAGTGAGCTGGAATGTATGGTAAATAATTGGAGTGGATGGAATAGTATTGATTGAAGGTAAGATAATAATTCACAATCGATATTATTACATAACAACTATACGTACATAAATAGAGCAATAACAACGTAGATACAGAATATTTTGTTAATGACTATGTACATACTATTCATAGTAATAAGCAATAATAGTCAACATCTCATCTAATGGTGATTTAAATACTACGTTATGACGATGACGATACTACTGACAATAAATAATATGTTTTAACATTAAATTACAGAAGTAGGCAACAATAGCTACTTGCTAACATTCATGACATCATTAGCTGATACATATACTAGCAACAATAGTTGTACAATTAATAATGACAATTATAATAAATAGATCAGTGCTTGTAGAAAACGGTTTTTCTACACGCCGATGGGCTGTAGTTCCGTTTGTATGGACACTGAGATGAATATATGCATAAGATTGGGCTGCACAGATTCATGCAATGAATTATGAAATGTTAAGGCATATTATACAATACAAATATCTAGTCATTCATAATTTGAGAGAAATGGCACCTCGTTTTGGCAATGATCACAAGAATGGCCACGATATGATAAAATGTACTACGAACCTTGAAACACTACTTAGTTTTAAAAAAGCGCAGTTAAAACTTATTCTACAGTACTGCAGTTGTGCATTGTCGATATGTCCAAATATTTACTATCCTTTTAAAATCCGTAATAATAAGTAGTGTTATCCGCCCTCTCTCTCTCTTTCTCTCTCTATCCCTTCTCAATTTATCTCAATACATTTGTGTAAAAACCTTGTTTGCTTACTTTAGTAATATTTATTTGTTTTCTGTTTCAGTTCTAGTAGTTGAGGGAGTTAAAAAATTACAGTTTACATGATGATTCCCCATTGGCACAAAGATTAGTGCCCTTTCAGCAAGAGAGAAAATGTCCTTGCTCTCAGGAGGCCTAAACTTGTAATTGAATAGTTTAGATAAATAGTTAGTTTCCTACACATTATGTAAAATGACCTACCTAGCTATGAATTAATTAAATAAGTTAATTAGCACATTCTCATTTGTAGCTACACCCAACTGATGCGACTTGGGCGGGCGGAGAATTAACAAAGACTAATCTTATAAATGTACTACGTATTCTACATGAGGTTTGCCTTTGCTGCTCACTCTTTTCTCATGCGTATTGTCAGTGGGAAAGCTTGTTACTTCAGTAGAACGTTTATTCTTATTGTCGGTCGTACTCTTGAATGAAGAACTTAGTATATCAGTCTCTTGTTTACCAGTATTACTACTCTGATTTACGTCCTTCCCAATTATTAGATTATTTAAACTACTACTACTACTAAAATTACAATTAAAATTAGGTCTGAAATTCAATTCAGAGGCAGTGCTATTATTAGTACAGACGTCCACGACATTTCCATTGGATGTCTCGATAGGAATCTCATCTTCTCCTTCTTTCTCCACCAACGGAATTATAATAGGCGTGTGGGTGAAGAAAGCCATTTTCTCTCTGCAAAAAATAAAAGCCATTCTTAGCACACATGTCTACGTCGCCACTCTTTCTGCCACAAAAAATGGTCATCGAGTCATCGCTATAGGACTATTTACTTACTTAAATGAAATAAGGTCAGGCTTTCCACGTGGCGTTTTACTCTTCCTCAGTTTATAGATTTCACGAGAAGTTTTCTTCAGCAACTTTTCCATCTTGAGATTTTCTTTGCCCTGAGGGCTGAGGGGGTCAACCGGAGCGGGTTGCTGAAATAAGTCTTGAAGCCTCTCATCCTCCAGCAGTCGACTCACTTTCTCCGAGTCCCCTGCTGCTTTGGCTGCCTCCAATTGTTCTTTTAAAGCTCTCAACCTCCTGATCTCCTCTTGCAACGACTGTAAGCGACATTGCTGAGCCTACACATAAAAAATCATTCAATTCCTATTCCTGACCGTTGTCAATGCCTGCAAATACTCTAAGGACATGTTCATAGTTCATGCATATAGAGACTGAGTGGACGGCGAAGACTCGCAGTTGACTGAGTCACTAACCTGTCGATCCAATTCCAAGTCGATAGAAGTCCGGATGGTGGGCACAGCGGATTTGGGCTTGGCTCGGATAGGCGGGAGAGAGGAGGAACTGGCTACGCTAATTTTTTTCCACCGTAATGATCTTCTCTCGAGCGAGCCTCTTTGGAATGCAGCACTGGCAGACGAGACTACAGCTCCCAACGCCCCACTCGAGCTGCTTGAGTATAAAGGTTTTCTGTAGAGCGGCATTGAACTGTCACTGTCACTTCGATTCAACTGAAAACCAAAAACATTCCGTGCATCACTATTTTTGTCTGTCCTCCTCGTACACATTCTCTGCATTCTTCTCTACCCACATAACAGACACTCACTCCTTCCCTTACACATTCGCCTCGACGCTCAATCATTATAAATACTTTCCTCCGCATAACAACACACTCAACTCAGTTCTATTTATACTTAAAAATGCAACGTGAACATTATCTTGTCCTCGGCTACATTCTTCAACCTTTCATACGTAAGACCTAATTCGTGAAATTTCTTTATGGCCTGCACTGTTAATTTCGGAGACATTTACTCTGCCTCATAAAATACGTTCTCTTACCAATACTCGACTCTCATTGCCAAATCTGCGCAAAATAAATATTTCACATGCAAAATGTACATGCTAGTTAAAGAGTTCTTAGGAATTCCCCTACGAAAGCATTATCCTTTCTCAGAATTAGACCTTTCGCACAATTCCCCTTAATGCGCATCCTTAAACTAAAATCTCTTTCTCTCACAAATATCCCAAAGTTATCAGTATTGATATTCGTGTGAGAATAATGAGGAATTCTCTCTAAATTTATGAAATGGACATTATGAATAAATGTTTTAAAAAACTCACTCTACAAATATATTCATTCTTGTTAACGACAGCACTGGGTGAAAAGGTCTGCGACCGTTTGATAACAATTCCTTTGGATTGCGGAACATCTTTTCCGCGATGAGATTTCGTTTGGACGAAGACACATTCGGTATTCGTTGATTTATCTTCCATCTCCACATCTAAATCCTCTTCTTCATTAGTTGTGTCTTGAATGCATGCTAGCACGTTTTCAATTAGTTTCCCTTCGATGGCGTCAATTCCATCGTCCTCCTCTCCGGATGAATTATCCTCTTCCTGGTCTTCATCTCCACTTTCAGCCAGGGCCTCTGGCGCACATCTCCATTCAGCGGCTCTTTGGTGCCATTTTTCCATATCATTGTGAAGTGTGTCACTATCTGCGTCAGCGATAGCAACAGAGACAACATTAATAACTCATTCAAAGAAGAATGCGTATAGATAAATGTTATCTGAGTGTGACCTACCATGGTTTCTCGTAAGAGTTGACGTTTGTGACGAAATAATTGTAGACTCGTCACTAGATTCTTCCTTTAAGTTGGTTTGCCGTCCAGATGTGGACACACACGTCAAACTAATATCACTTTCTTGTTTTGAATGGATATGGTTACTACAACTAGAGGGCTTATCATTTCGTGTAGAGCTGTCTCTTTCTTGAGCAATGAGCGAGTTTGTGTCTGTTTGCATGAAATGGAAACTCAAAATATTGTACCATCTTGTTGATGAGAGTTCTGCACTAAAATCGGCTAGGCTAACTTGGGAGCATCCCTAATTGGCAGAAGGAAAAATTACAAAAGTTAGTTTTGCAATGGCTTTAAGCATTTCATTAGGGAGATGAAAGATGAAGAAAAAGTAGAGACTTACCAAACAATGCTCATAACCAGAAGGTGAAATTCCGTATACATTGATTTGTAAAGTTTTTCCATATAACTTCCCTAATTGAACACTGACAGGAAAGTCTTCCCCTAATGTAAGCTTGTCACTGCAGCCTACAGGCTTTGTACCACATTGACAGGAAACGTCTGGAATTGCTGGCAGTAGAGCGGCTTTAATACATCTGTGTCAAAGAAATATAGGTCAAGTTATAGTAAATATTTACAAGTGATCCACATAGTCTTCTAACATTTATTGTTAAGGAATTTACATTTTATGATTTTCTGGTACAAAGAGTGCACCCAGATTCCTTGCTTTTTCGATACCTATGTGCAGAATGCTGTCAGATACCGAATATCTAAACAAAATGAAACAGGGAATTAATATCTTCAAGATAAGGTCAAATAAGGCCACTATTTACTTTTACATTGATGTGGCTACCTTAATTTTACTTGAACTTGTGCTGTTTCTAAATTCATATCTTGCAATAGATTACTTTCACTCTTCCTGTTATTAGAAGCTTCAAATACCCCACTATCTCCGGCCACAGATTCGTCACTGACGGCCGCTGAAACAGATCTTGTGTTTGTTCCTGAAGAGTCTTGTATTCGAGATACATCTTCCTGAGACTCTTCTACAGTTGAATCGTCATTTGCAACATATTCAGAAATAGGAGATAACGGAGGGAGTGCTGAATATGAACCCGATTTTTCGATCTGTGTTGAATTCATGTAATTAGTCACATTGCTCTATAATACTTCAGTAGTACATGAGTAGAAATAAGACATGCATGGAATTATACAGGCGTAAATGCTTCGCAAATTGCAATTATGTAAGCAAAGAGAAAGTGTACACACAACATGAACATAGAATCAACTTGGCAATAATGAGAGACGGCAGTTGAATGTTAAAAATTAGTACGGCGCTTACTTCACACTTGTCTCCCGACAGAGACAATTCTACTAAGGAGTCTTCCACGTGAGATTTATCGACGGCTAGTCTTCTTTGTTTTTCTAGGAAGGCTTGTTCGTATGAGGGTGGAGGTCCTAGCTCGTAGGGAGAAACAGGCGGAGACACGGAAGATAAAGAGCTTCTGGGAGAAAGAGAAGGAAGAGATTGTTGAGACGCAACAAGTTGTGGTTGCATATTTCCGGAAGACGTGCTCGGCGCGGATTCTCCGCAAGGATTTCCATCTTGGAGAGCCAGTGTAGTCATTGAGCTTATATTAGTAATATTTACGCCAGGTTGGTCACAAGCATCACAAGAAGATGATATAAAACTACTCGTCGAGCCCTGAACAAATGAATTCATGCATTTTAGTCTGTTATTTATGCAAAACATTTTTTTTCGTTCAAACTTATTTTAGTATTTTGAAAGTGCACAGTATGACTTAAACATCGATTGATAATAGTTCACACGATTCCTACCTGTAGCAATCGCTCGACCCTTCGGTGTAGCTCTGCCATATTGACTGTATCTGGCTGTGTTGAGGGGGCGCCGTAAATGTCTGTGAAACTGAGACTCGATAATGAACCCTGTTTAAAAAAGGACAAATTTTGAATTTCAATTCCACCTTAACCTTCCTGAATTCAAAAGTTAGAGTGCTGACCTTGCTAGACGCTTGGCTTGAGCTGAGGGATGCCAAAGAGGAGCTCGAAGACATGCTCAACGTACTGGCCGAAAGTGACTTGAGCCGACCTTCCAGGGCGGTCATGCTTTTCAAGGCATCCGGCAGTTTCTTCAGCAAGCTTTGCTTTTCGTCATGGAGCCGTAGGCGATCAGCGATGTTCTTCTTAGCCATCTCAGCTGCTTGGCTAAGGTCACTCTCTAGTCTTTGTATCTCCAACTGAATACCGGCCATTTCATTGAGGGGTCTTGACTTGGGACAAATACTTCGTAATTCTCGCAGCAGCTGCTCCTTCTCTTGGAATAAAAGTAGGCGGTCCTTGTCAGACTCTACTTCACCGGGCTCCACACTTTCCTCCATCTCGGACAAGCGTCTTTGGATATGCTGCACATCTTTCCTACTTTCGTCATACTGCAACCTCAGGCGAGCCATTTCCGCCAATCGAGCACCCAACGGCACCAGCTACAACAAAAGATTATTAATTTAGTCATCATGACATCATTGACATTAATTGGGATTAATTGAGATTAATTGACGTCAGTCATCGCATACCTCGCCAGACAAGTCTGTTTGTGAGGCGGTGCTGAATTTTTCCATCGGTATGCTCAGAGTGGACAAATTGGGAGAGCTTTCCGCTGTTTGTAGTCTAGTCAGATCTTCCTTGTGCCTAGCCAGGCTTTGCATCAACTCGGCCCGCTCCTTCTCCCCGGACAGCAGGGACCGTTGGATATTTCTCAGTTCGTTCATAATTGCTTGGGCTTCTCCGACTGTGTAGCAACTGCCACTTGACAGTTTCTGCTCCACTTGAGCCAGAGTCTGCAGGCCGTGCTGCTTGATTGAGACTTCCTGTCGTATCTGCTCCAGCTCCTGTCGTAATCTCAGTACCCGTAATTTGGCTAACGACACATCTTGTTTCAATAAGTCAGGATCGTATCTTCCAGAACTAGTACTCGCCACTGGAAGTCCCAATCAAATCTCATTAGAAAACAATTGCTCTTCCTCCACAACAACAAAATATAATTATCAGTTAAATTGATGCATACGTGATGACGTCGAGGAGGCTGGATGCATACCACTCAGAGCTGAGTTCAAATGCTGATATTCATCCTCAGCGATACCCAAACGCCTTGTTTTGACATCTAATGTTTCCTTTTTGGCCTGCAAATATTTATGACACTGTATTAACCACTATCAACATCCATCAAACACAATTGGAAAATGTGACATAACACATGAGAACTACTACACGGCCACATAAATAACTATTATTATTTACATGACGTGACACAAAAGTATCCCATCCGACTAGCACGCAGAATAAAAATAGATTTAGGAATTACTTGTAGTTCTTCTGAGGCTGTTGATAGGTAGTCTCTAAGCATCGCTTCTTGATAAGCTCTCCAGCTCAGATGAGGATCTTCAATTTGTGTGCGTTCTGTCACAAATAACCAAAATGCACTTGAGACTTTGACCTTTTACAGTTTTCTGCTGAATAAGCGCCACCGAGCCTAATTTTGCCACTCAACAAAGAATTATTACATACCGTTGACATAGCTTAGTAATATGACCATGTTCTATGCAAAACATTCCCTAATGCTAATCTTTATTTTTGCATAAGAATGCAGATTCATAGCTTTTCAAGGAGAGAAATATTTTTACTATTTTATTTTTGTTTAGTCTTGTAATCTCGATAAATTCGCCTTTTTAATATTTTACTGCTTTTAGTGTTGGCCATGATCTATGTTCAAATATTTTCCCATGGCGCTTGTTTATCATGAATAATATTTATTTTAGGATTGCATTTGAATGATTCGAGGAATTTAGATTTATAGCCAAAGTTAAAACGTTTAGCGTTAATGTGTTAATAGCCTTTACTTTACGGCTCTGAGTAAAGGACAAGGCTTTGTTGTGCTTACATAATTCAATAACATAATGCAATGCACTGAATGCACAAAACAAAGTTCTTCCTTATTATGTTATATTTCAATATCTCAAATTGTTGAAACAATGAATAATGGAGTTGCATAATCGGCCTGCTGTAACTATCAGTTCATTTAAATTTAGATGCAATTACTTTTACTACTTTGGTGCATTATTACTATACTGTGAACTCACTTCATTTCTCAATTTGCAATGTCAACAGAATATGCGAAAGGGAAATGAGACATGAGTTTAACCTTAATCCACTACGGAAATGAGACAAAGACAATAACACATTTGTTATTAAAAAGCATTAAAAAAGCATCGATGAACTTACGATTGATATGATCGATGTAATAAATGCCAATAAGTGGGTCGTAAGCCTGCTCCCATCCAACAGGCAGTTCATTGCCCACACAATCAGCAAATGTGGCCGGCTTGGTAAGTCTATATTAAATATAAATCACAGATATTTTAAAGCTACAGTAACTGATAAGAGCCTGTGACTCATTATTATCAGCATTTTCACATCTCAATTGCGATTTAAACGTTTTGTTTAATTCTCGATGCAGTCCAACATTCCATAATAGAATTTTAAAATTAAATTAAAGCCCAATTATTTTTATGTTAATAATTAATTACGTGGATCGTAATTAAAAAAATATAAAAATAATGTAACCTGTCACGCGGATCAATCCATGTGGTTTGTTGACTGTTATGATCGATGAAATAAATTTTTCCATCAAAATCCCGGGCCATATCCCAACCTGCAGGGAGTGGAATTTCTCCATTGCGTCTTTTTGGCATTATATACTACACCGAAGATTGGAGGAGTTGAATAAATTATATAATTAGCAGCAAGCAGGACATTCCAAAGATCCTATGTTCTTCAAACTTCGAATTAAATTGCTTTTGCGAGTGTCGAATTCGTCTGTTCATTCCACGACTTAAATACTGCTAAGTCCACAAACAAATGCAACAAAAAGGAGCATTTAACCGAAAAATTTGGCGAGTAAAAGGTGATAAAAAAAGGTTTTTTTGCGAATTAGATTTGCAAACACAGCTAGCAGGTTATAAAATAAAAGGAATTTAAACACTAGCACATCACTTTAACTGTTAAGCACTAAAATGACATGAAGAATGGCTAAACAATACAGATTATTAAACTGTTATGGAAAATAATTGTTGCACTACTGTCGCGGGGTTCACTAATAAAACACTGTACTCCGAGTAAGTATGTAAAAAATGCGTTTACACACTCTATCTGTAAACTCATCGTTGGAATGTTGGAAATCTACCTATCTTCTATAGCTTTGTATACATAATATTATAACCTTTCGACTCAACTCCAGTAATAGTATTCAGAACAGAACATTCTAAATACCTAATAAGATTCTGAGCTTCTCCACTCTGCATTCCTTGTCTCCACCACCACTACAATCAACAAGTCAACATTGCAGGACAATGAACGATGCCCATCTCTCTGCTTCCAAACCATCTCATCCTAAATATAGGGATGCTGCATGATCCCCCACTGCACTAGATGGCTTCCACAATCCCTCACATTCCTCTGCTGCATATTCATCCCTACCAATTATTTCTCTCCTTCCCTCTTCAACACACTTTTCCATTCCACTCTTTATTTCAATTAATTTCTTTATTTCATAATTTAGAATAAATCGGTGGTACCGTTGCTGAGATCGCAACAATTTTATGAATAACATAATATTTGAGGACGACAGTTGCTGCTTAGGAATTCTTTTCAGAATAGATTTATGGCACTAAAGAATGTGCATAATAAGAGCAATATTATATAATACTTTTGTTGTTAGCTACTAAATCTAGTATCTCGTTCTTTTGACCCTGTACCTACCAAAACTTAGACTTAAACAATGGCCCATTTTGTTATTTTGTCCCATTCAGTTATGTTATGATGTTTTTCCAATTCAAGAGCTTAATGAAAATTTCCCAAATCGATTGTGGCCTAGTTTCGACTGTGAAAAACTTTTTTGATCATTTAAGGAGGAGTTAGCACCTTTTCAAAACCAAATAACAGGAGAACAGGATGATGTATAGCAATCAGCTATACATTTTTCCAAATGCACCAAAATTTTTAAGGCATCGGCTTCGATTTTGTAAAATTTGGATGTGATTATGCAGGAGATAGTATAATGTATTGAAAAGGGGTCTTTTCATTTGTCTCTCAAGCATTCCTTCCCAGATTAATAAAGGGCAATGAATGGAGCCCTGCCAACTCTTTTTTAAATGCTTTTTAACTCTCCAAGCAACTCTGAACACTAGGAATGCGGGTTTTGGAAGCATTGGAGTTAAAGGACTTCGCTATGACACTAAGATGCATTATCACTGGAACTACAAATTTTCACTACCTTTAGGCGCGAAGTGTATGAAATATTCAGCAACGTACCAACCTTACCTTAAAAACTTAAATACTTGACAGCCTTGCAGAAAAGATAATACTAACCAATATCAACACGTTTTTAAACATTGCGTCTAACATTGAAAGGGTTTCGCATGGGTCAGCAAAACATGAATTTATAAGCCAAACTAGTTAGGTCTAGTTGTCTATCGTTTTGAACATTAGTACATGCAATACATGCATTATTTTATTGGCCTGAAGAGATGGATTTTTACACATTTTGGATTGGCATAATTTGATTTTGTCCTTTAGCCGACATTAATTTGTCTATTAGTATTAATATGCTTTCATACATCCCTTAAGAACCATGGACAAAGTGAGGAGACGATTGAAGCTTTGAAGCTATTAGCCAGGCAAAATCATTGGAATTATTACTGAGTGATTCCGATTGGTCATTTGAATCCCATAAACTATTTCAAGGTTCCTCCCATGTTAAGACTCCCTTCTCAGAATTCATTAAAAATATTAGATCCTCATTGGGCAGTGGGCACTGTATGCCATCCTTAACTTACAATTTAGAACGGGGCAATCAACACCATGTTTCCATAATGAAGAGCGAATTGCTAAAACAATCGATATGAAAATAGTTTTTTTTTGTGTTCTTATTAGCCTTTTTTTGAAAATTGAGTTGCAAGACCTCGTCTAATGGCGTGATAAAAACAACTTGGACTCGTTGACGGTTGACAGTTACAACACAACTGTAGAAGAACTGTGTAATATTTAGTGTTGATATTAATGGCTCATGGCGCTATGCTTTAAACATTTGGGGATTTATATGTATTTACCATTGATGTAGCTTAAGACCCTGTAGTAGACCTTTGTAAGCATAATCACTCATTCACATCACAACGGAATGGATGGCGGATGGGTGTATAATAGAAAACTTTATGCTATGCCTGTCTACATTATAATATTATCACATTACACTTTTATACCGTAAACACAAATGTAGTTACTGTACTTAGATTAGTTACATTGCTGCTGTTTCCCTATTCAAATCCAAACTAAGTCCATTATAATATTATGCTCAGTAACATTTAACACTACATTAATGCACCATCTAAAGTCTAAAGACATTCAACATTAGGTAAACGACTAACATTGCCAAGTACAAATAATAACATATCCCTTTTTTAAAGAAAGTTGCATATTTGTTTTTCACCTCCAGTATTTTTAATTTGCGAATTTGACCACTTTTATTTTTTTACTGTTGCTTTACCATACATAGTTCATTCTATTAATATCGTGCTTCGAAAGCGATAAAGTAATTCAAATTTTACTTATCTGTGCAATACTATTATAATAGTCACACTTCCTGTACTTCCTAAACTGTATTATTTAGCTGTCCCCTGTCACCTGTTTTAGCTGTATTTCTGTATTACTCACCCTATATACATTGAGTCATTGTGTGTTGCTTAATCACAATATAAATAACAAAATGTGTACCACTGACCACCATAATTTTCAAGTCCTTATTCACATGTCTGGTTACCTTACTTTGTACTTCAAAGAATAGAGCATTTGTTTTTACTTACCTTTTAGTTGTTTGTTGTTTCTAGTTTTATTATTGTATAACTTTTCGTATTTAAACCTGTCTATAGAGAAAATCGAATTTTTAAAATTATGAACTAATTCTATAGATAAAAAACTTACGTCTTTTTAATTTCAGTTAGCCATCAAATCATTGACATCGTTGACACTTGACACCGAAGTAAAATTTCACTGTTTGTGATCTGGAGTGCCTGAAACTATTTTTCATCGATCTCAATTAAGAACCCATCGACTTTACAAAAATCTTCTAAAACAGAACCGTCAAAAGGCTTAAAAATGGGTAAGATTTTAAAAATATTGCCACATTTTTTGTTAAAGTACTTCATCATTCATGCGCTCGGATTATATAAAATTCAAGTGCTATATATAAACAACAAAAATAAAAATAAAATTCATGGACAACTTCAGGATCTCCAACATTTAACGTAGAAAATTTCACCCTGTTTGAAAAAAATAATTTGTAGCATACTGTCAGCTTTACATTTAGAAATGTTATAGCACTCGGAGGGCCATGAAAAAGTATTTTTGTAACGAGAAAATTATATTATATAAAAAGGGGAGAAAGCTTCTAAAATATCAGTTGTCTGACTTTCACGGAGTTTTCCTTGCACTGAAATGTTTTATTCTGCAGCAACAATGTAAACCATTCTAAAAATCGCATTTTCTGACATTTTCGCTAATGTCAGAGGCTAATACGTTTCCAACTTTTGCCGGACTTAACAAAATTGACAAACACTTCAGAAAAATCAGCAAATAGTAACCTCAGATTGGCATGAAAATTGGATAAAACCCAGTTCAAAAAATGACTATGAAATGACCATTTCAAAATTAAATGTTTCATTGTCACAAACATTCGAAAAATTCAATAACTGCCAAAGTTTTGAAAATTTTCAATATGTTTGACTTAGGTATTAATTTTTGTAATTACAAAAGTGCAAGGGTTTTAAATGTGAACTACATATAATACGATAATAATAAAAATAAGCGTGTTTTTGTTTTAAATTTTTAGGTCGCAGTTGTCAAAATTGTATGACAAGAATGCCCTATGCAACTCTGATAGCAACTATAATGTGCCTTGCTGGAGTGGGGGTATTTTGTGGAACAATGTATAGAGGAGTCGCCCTAGCCCGTCTTATGTTTGTTGAAGTATTTCACTTTCGAGTTGAATGGCTGGAACCTGTCCAACTAGCGTTTGTTATCATTGGGGCTTGTATGGGAGCCCTAGGAATCATGATCCTATTTATTGGTTGTTTGACTACTGGTGAAACAAGACGGTCCGTGTACAGAGCCTGGAAAGCCCGTGTTGGTGGACGTATCACTTGTGCAGTGGTATGATTTAACAATTTCGTTTTTATGGTGTTAGATATTTTAATTGCCATTTAAAGTAGAAATTAATTGTACACTTTTGTATGTACCAGTTTATGGTCATCACTTACATTCTGGAGTTAGCTTGGCTGGGCATGTTCTGTTTTCTAGTTGTTGTTACGGCCACATTTTCACTGTTTTGGTCTCTATGTTCATATCAGAAAACTCCTTATGACAAGGAGAACTGTATTGACTTCACACAATTCCGTAAGTTTAAGAAATAGTAAATAGCTAATGAGATATTTCATTGATGTCGAGATTTTAATTTAACGACTCCCGATGATAATCTTATTATAAACTTTATATCTCAATTATGCTAATTTTAATATTGTATGTACATGACATTGGCGATATAATACCTATTTTATTAGGGAAATCGCCAATTATCTAATATAATATAATATTGCATTAAGTATATTAAGTATAAGATATTTATATTCACAATTTTTGCTTACAGATTTCTTATTCCCTAACAACACACGTGTTGAGGATATGAAAATCTGCGAAACAAACGAGATAAAGATGTTTTGCAAAGATTACGTCGAGAGGGCTGAAGTAATGTTTATTCTTGCGACTCTTTCCTGTGCTTTGGTCATCATGAGTTTGGTAAGGAGCGACGGAAATTTTAAATAAAAACAATAAAATAAAAATATAAAACAGCAATTAATTAATTTTTAATTAATTTTAATTTGGAATGGTACCCTTTTGATTTTTAGATCCACTATTTGATGTGCTTATCTGCAAACTATGCTCACATAAAGGACCATGAGAAACTACAGGACTTTCAGGAGTTGCAGTACTTTACCACAGGAGAGTCTGAAATGACAGCTTTAGCTGGGAAAGATAGGTTCTAGAAGATCAGACATTGAAATCGACATTATTGCTAAGAAATACGATGCATATTTCGCTAATTAATCTTCCATCAACCGACGGCATCTTATCTACTTATTCTTGTATTTAACCTCCTGGTAAGGAATTATAAGTATTTTTACGTGTATTCTAGTTTTATACAGCTGCACAATTTTTAAACTGTCAATCATAGTTGTAAAACTTCTAATATGTAAGTGACCTAACAGTTTTTGTTAAAGCATTACGATTTATAGTTCTTTGATGCGGTAACGTAATTGCGTCATGTTGTCCTAAGCTAAAATGTGTACCGAAAGAACACGTTGTGAGAGAACAAAAATATTTGAGACTCAACTTTTATAACGAATTTTATATGGAAGGAATTATTGACCACGTACTTAATTGCTAAGACTAAATTGTGAAATGGGTACATAATATTATTTTATCCTTAATAATCTGGTTCTGACCAGTGTACTAGTACATGACATATTATTATCTTAAACTTACGAATTTTATTTAAATGCAATATGCAATACAACAACGCAACTATTAATTAAGCAGGTAATATTATGTCACTTGGGCAGTTAGTTGCATTGACATTACAATGAATATTTACTTACGATTATTAGTATTATGTTATGTGGTATTATTATTTTTGAGTTATGAGTTCTGTTGAGTGCGTCTTTTTATACAAATAGAATTTTATTTAGGTATGTGGTATTAAATGGTGCCTTGGCCCTATCAATCAATATTTGTCTGTGTAAAGAAATGCTCATATACTTCCTAAATGTATGACACGGCACCATTTACATCACTTTTAGTCATCTACATTTCTACTATTATTATTTTATTTGTTGTGTACGGTGATTGTATTACCTTTACATTTGCCAGTGAATTTCATTCCAAGCATATTTATTACTTTATTGACGATTATTTCCTCAAATGCACATTTTGTCTAACTGTAGTAGGTGCACAATGTGTAATAGCACACCTGTTGCAAAGGTGAACGGTGATTTATGTACGTAAATATGTTTTATCTTTTTTACTGTATGTCAATTGTAGTGTAGCATAATAAATCATTTGAAAAATCTAAAGTTTTACTAATGTTTTCTGTGATTTATAACAAGTATTTAAATAAATTACAAAACAGTAGTTTCCTGGTGCTAAACAATTAAACATATTGAACGTCAGTCTCTACGCTAACTTGCCTTAAATACTTATACACCTTTCCATGACGGGGTGACTACATTAATTAAAGTAATACTATTTCTGCTACAAAACTAATATTTATAGCTGATGTATTTACTGAACACAAAAAATAGCAGTACGATACAAAGTTTAAATACTTATACTACATTACATACAACAACCTTTAACTAATATTGCAACAATTAAATATTTTAAAGCATCCTTAATGTGCATCTGGTTAAGATGAGTTTGCAGACAGCAGCTATTAGTGATGTATAACATAAAGAGAAACATAATATTGATGTGCATTGATAATCTTAATGGTATACATTGATCTAAACTTATCAATAATTGTAACATGAGTATTTAGTGCATTGATGATGGCATTTTGATAATAAATTAGTAAAATATATGTGATATAATCTGAACATATCTAAATTATAAATTAGTGAAAATAAATAGGTATGAGAAATAATACTAACAAGTATTTGAAAATTCGTATAAAAATACAAATAGTTTGTTCTGAATTACATACAACTAAAAACAAGTAAGTACCTAGTGGATAGTCTCGGGTAGTTTCATTTCATATATGAAATATTATGTTGTTGGTTAACAATAAATTGGGATTCAAGCTAAACATTTTACGTATATTGAAATTACGAAGGGCAGTGATGTGTCCAGTGAAAAGTACAGTTTAAATTACATAAATATATTATAATTGTCAGAAATGACGGTGTAGAAATCAAGATGATTCCATTAGCGCTTTAATGATTTGAGGCATTTGACTTAACTTTGCCCGAATATCGGACGGAATGACATCATTTTGTTTGTACTGAGTCACCTGGCCTTTTTTTGTGATGTATGAGAGATTGGCAGACGTGGAATTCATGACCAGTCGGTTTCCATCATGGTAATGAACATGAATATCACCACTAGAAAGTTGAGCCGCTGTCCCTATTTCTGGAATTACAGTTTGTCGTAACAGTTTTTTTGATTTGCTAATGGTAGATCCGGCAGCAACACTTGCCATAGAAGTCTCATATCCGCCAATCTGTGATTTTAATAAAACCATTACCCATAAGTAACTAGTCATTTTAATAAAACAAGTTGTACTTCAAGTGTTAGCAAATAAATAATGGTTATGACTTAAATACTTACAGCAGGTACGTTGATAGCACTTTGAGGAGAAAAGTTTTCCTTGTTGTCATTTGACGATTGGAGCACTTTGGAAGATGGCATTGCTCGTCGTCCAACAATGAGAGGGAAACAGGATTCCTCTGTATTATCACTTAAAGCACTCATAGTGGATTCCAAACTTTGGCAGTGCTTCAAACATTTTTTAAAGTGTTCCCACATCAGTTGGCCTCCAGGAGATAGCCGAGGTTTATCTGATATGTCAAAGTTGCCTGATGAGCCAGAAACTTCAACCACTTTAATTTGAGATCCGGATTTTGTTATTTTGCCTCCTAAATGAAATTACATTGTAAGCATTAATTGTATTATACGATTATAACTCTAGCAGGTAAGGTAACTATGAAAAATTAAATCTTATATTTAAAAAGGGTACCTTCATAAAAGTAAGCCTCAAAGTCGCTATCTGGAGAATTTTCCATTAAAAAGCACTTTGCACTGGAACTGTAGAATGTCACCTTAGGAGTCTTGCTTTTCACCAAATCCACGAATTTTGAAGCATAAATATATTTCTTCCAATGTTTTTCAGGCATGTTTTCATAGTTGTAAATTGCATCTGCTCCTTCAGCTGGCAGTAAAGGAGGCTCATTGCTGACTGGAACACATTTTCCATTATTCGGATGATACAAGACGATCTAAAATTAACAAATGATAATATAAATCATATAAAATGATAATATAAAATTTTGTTGATTAAAAATGAAGCACTAACTCTCATCCCATCCGGTGATATTCTTAGGACTTCATGAATCTTTTCGACTTTATCTTTCACTTTAATGAATTCCAAGCAAACTTCACCAGAATCCATAATATTGACAATAACATTTTTTGTTTTCTGTCTCACAGGCCGCAATCGTCTTGAGTCGATAGGAGGAACGGATATTTTAGGTACATTATGTAGTTTTTCGGGACCATTGGATTGATTATTATGGCTTAGGTGAGTACTTGAGGATTTCACAGGAAATCCTGCCTGACTGTTATGTGAGGCATAAACATTCGACTGAGATTGAGCTACATGCGAATTGCCTGAGTCCATTACAGGCATATTTCCACCATTAGGTACAATTCCGTTGGCACCGCTGAAATTTTTCGAGAATCCCATGCACCCACAGGTGTCATAATGAGAGCACTGCGTACATTGTTTCCATGCATGACTGCAGTTATTAGTTTTCATACCCATGGCTGAATTGGGGTTTTGGTTTCCACAGTAATGCTCACTGCCAGACACAGTAGTTGGGCCGTGCATTAAGCGAGAGTTGACATCTTCACAGCGTGATAAGGTGGAAGGCCCTACTATTCGATGAGATTCAGATTCATAGTCTTGTTGATGTCCAGAAGGTCTTCTACTGCGACTTTGAAACACCGGGCCACTCGATCGAGAACAATGACTCGTCTCACATGCATTTCTGTTACCATTTAAACAGGGGTTTAGAGTTCCTGAAGAGCCACTGCAGCAAGACCCATTTCTCCAAGGGCCTCCGACACTAGTGGGCGATACGGGACGTTGAGCTTGCATTCCGGGATTTAACTGAGGGGGCGGAAGAACACCTTGTGATTGCATCTGGGACACAGACGAAGTAAGATATGACGATGCAACTCCACTGTCACAAGAAAGCCACCTTTTCGATGCGTCAATTTGAATGTTCCTATTTTTGGTCATGAAGGGATGATCTAAGATGCTGTGCAGTTTGATTCTTTCTTTTGGGTTCTTTCTTAACAAGCATGTGATTAAATCTCTGGCTTCCATGGATAATCCTGGCGGTAATTGCACTTCTGACATCACGACTCGGGTCAATGTTGATTTAACACCATCTTCAGTGTCAAAAGGAGACTTCCCTATTAACATCGTGTAGAGCATCACCCCTATTCCCCAAACATCTGTTTCTAGTCCATGAGATGCTCTTGTTGCTACTTCTGGTGAGATATAATTTGGAGTTCCACACATCGTTAAGTGCTTTTCATCTGGTCTGCTTAACTGGGTTGCAAGGCCGAAGTCTGCAATTTTCTGTCATAATAATTTTATATTTATTATAAATACAATGGTAAAATAATAATAGCCACGTCAAATGTATCAGTAATATAAATACGAAAACTTACAATATTCATTTCTGCAGTTAGAAGTAGATTTGCCAAAGTCATATCTCTGTGAACAATGTTGTGGGAATGTAAGTACAAGAGGCCTTCTACAACTTGTCTGAGAATATTGCATGCTATAACAAAAAATATCATATGAATTTATTGGATCATAATAAATTATTATTAATTAGCATACCTAGCAATTTTGAATTGTTTACCTTCACATTCATTTAGAACAGATTTCGTTGTTTTGAGATATCTTTGTAACTCTCCATTTTGGCATATTTCAAGAACTAAATACACATAATTTTCGTCCTCGAAAAATGTGTACAGTTCTAGAACTGACGGATGTTTTAATCGTGAATGTATTGAAACTTCTTGCTTGACGCGGCCAACCATTCCAACAGCTTTCATAATTTTCTTGTCAATCTGCAAAGACAACATTTTTATTAACTTCTTTCAAATAAAATTGAATTATAATAATAAAGTTAAAGTTACATTCAACATTGTTGATAAATAGTATTAGCATTGTCACAAATTAAAAAAATGATCTCGGTACCATTTTAATGGCCACTTCCAAATTATTTTTAGAGCACCTAGCTCTATAAACGACGGCGAAGCCGCCTTTCCCCAGTAAATCAAGGACTTCATATTGCTGAAAGAATTTAAAAATCGTTAAATTAATTTAAGGCTAAATAATGAGCATAATACTGAATACCGTCTTTCAAATCAATTGCAACCTGTTGGTTGATAGATTTGTATCAATACAGCTGAGCTGACGGCGAACAATTTATTTTATGATAGTTGAAATACTTATACCGAATATTATTACATTACATTCGATAATATTGATACAAATTGCCTGAGTACATTCAACAAATATTTTGTAATAACAAATGACAGAATAGAGCCAAATATCTTGTGGTTGGCTATTAGCAATTATTGTACTACAAATATATATGGATACAATTTAAGAAAGTATTAAAGATTTTTAACATTTAATTCCTTACCTCAATCGAATCTCCAAAATTTCCCATAATATTATTTTCACATGTTCAACTTTTTATATTTGATATTTAACAACTTGGACGGACGTAACGAGTCGATTACTATCGCAAACTATAAATAACTACCTACTACTAGTACCGTAGTACCTATGCTCCACTTGTAGCGCCAATCCACCGCGCGTAAAATATCCTCCAATTCAACGAGCACGTTTGCATTGGCAGTTGGGTTTATAGCCAAGGTAAAAAAAACATTATGGTTGTCGGAGCCTCTTTCATTTCTGTGTAGAGTTCAGCAGACTGGCAGAGATGGGCCAATCCAATTTTCGTTAGAGTTGCATTAGAGTGAAGGA
>JABASI010001404.1:0-25325 GCA_019776505.1 Tomocerus nigrus
TTATAGATAGATCTGGTACTTTTTACCAATTAACTATTATATTTAATTATCCGTCTTTGCCTAATACAGCATTCATTTTTTATTACGGCAAACCATTTGGCAAACCTCAAATGTAAGGTCAGTTGACAATGCAGTCTTCCTCCTCCATGTAATACAAGTAACTTGGAGAGAAAAAATGGATAGGTAGGCTATATAAGCAGACTACATGCTCCAATTGTATTGTTTCCCATTAAAATATTAATTGCATATCTTATTGTGCATATGAATAATGCAAGAGATAATTATTTTGATGGTATTAATGCCCTAGTTCCCCAGAGTTTGCTTTGTAACAATACTTTATACTAGACATAATCTATGTACTAAGTTCTATGTAGTAATAGTAGGGGAAATAAATGTAACTGCGTGTCCTCTCCGCAAAAAGGGTATCGGGAGAACTCGTATACATGATTTCGTATATGGGGGTATGAAGAAATCGTATCTGGGTGTGGAGAGATCGTATACGCAAATGGAGATATCGTATTTGGAAACTAACTTAACAGAAAGAGTTCTTTTGATAGTTTTTGTATGTCTTCCTGTAGAAATTCTCCGTGAACCGTAAAAAGTCTCATCCCAAAATATTTTAATAGAATAGACTGTGTTAGGTATCTGAAGTTATTATTATTTCAAATTGCACTCCCAAAAAATATTTGATCTATGGTGTAGGATTAAATAAATAAGCTTTTAGCATGTACATTAGACTGTCTGTTCGTATGGCTATTAAGGTCACACACTAAACTATGTAAACAGGCAGAGAATCAAATTAGAACACACGTTAGTATTACACACAAGCCCTTTCCATTGATGCTTAATCAAATTAGCTGACCACTAAAGAGAGCGAGAAGTCGAAAGAGAGATATCCCATGGCGAGGTCACACAGAAATTCCATTCAACTCACACTCACAACAAAATCAAGGAAAGGTTGATGCATATACGAGGATTGGAAAGTAAATGAGAAATCAAAATACTGCAATGGTATGTCGGAAATGTTGTTTGAGTTTTGGAGGATTGCTATAATAACGTAGGAAGTGCTTAAGTCTGTAAATATTAGTATTTGTTGCTGCTGCTGGCTCCTTTGGTTGATTTAACCCAGTTAAGTATTACATGGCTAGTACTAATGATAGGGGCAGTCTAGGAAAATCGAGTGTTGAGTCAGAGAGGGAAAGAGAGGAGAGCTAGCCAAATCACACAGACTTATTTATTGTCAAAGCCACATGGATCTATAGCCAAGTGTTGTATTCCTTTGGTATGTAGTGAGTAGTGAGTAGGTGGCCGTGGTAGGTAGGTGGCTTAGAAAGCAAGGAAAATAAACTCATTCGAAAAGTACACATTATTAGTATTATCATCATAGTATCAGAGCCTGTCTTGTCCTCAACGGAACTACACACATAAAGCAACTGCATTACATCACACTGCTCTAACTAACGGACTAGGTACCTAAAACTACACGGCAAAAGGCAAGCAAGCACAGACTCTGTGGACTACAATAGTAAACCCAAGTCGATTCCATCCATCCCATCTTATGCGCATTATATAAACAAGTTTTCCCATAAAGGAAACTTTTGGATGGAAGGAAGCGAGGGAGGCTAACGTAACGTGCCTTACTTAGAGAGAGACTTCACTTTCAACTGAAGAAAGGGAAAGCAGAGTCATGCCAAAAAGCAAATGTTGTTTGGGCATCTATTTTCTATTAGTATTACTCCTGCATCCCAATACAACTCACTCCGTAAGTAGGTAGCTACGAAAACTACTTATTGGAAACTGAGTATAGATATTGAAGGGAAGTGTAAATTCCTTTATGCGTAACACATAATAATATAGCCTCTATATACATAATATAATAATAATAATTTAGATGCATTTAGCAGAAAAGACAGATCGTAAGTTTCCCGCATCTTACATAGAAGTTATAATAGAAAGAGGGGCTATCAAAGAAACCCATATGTAATAATATAGGATGAAATAGTACATTAGTGCAGAAAATACAGTGGCAGGGTGTGTGTATAGTGCCGTGAAGCTCAGTTCAGTAATTACCTTCTACAAGTTTGTTTGTGAGTCGATTAAAGTGGTTGCTGGATATCATGAGAGAAAGTGGAGAGAAAGAGAGAGAGAGAGGGAGAGAAGGAAGTTAGCTGGAGGGAGCTCATCATTTCACTTCACGTTCTATCACATCACATCACTTGAGCTCACAGTCAGAGCAGACCCTCTTGTTAATAAACTTCTAAGATTATCATTTGATAATGGAGTTTTGCCTCTCATTTGTCGCCTCACTGAACTATACTTAGCCTGCACTGTATTTGCATGCATAATGCATGTATTCCTACATGCTACTAACATCCCCTGCCTAGTAGCTTGCCCGTCTCTTTCCTATCTGAACTCTTGTGACCGTGCCGAATAAAAGATGAACTTATACTACAGAAAAGTATTTATATATTAGTTATGTATGTATGCAAAAACTATGAGCTAAACGATGGCATAGGACATAGATTTATAATTGTATGTCAGAGCAGAGCATATCATCAGGATTTTCCTCTAAGCTCACCGTCATCACTTTGTTAATGAAAGGGACATTTACTACGGAAGCAAGCGAGAGATAGGAATTAAATAGCATTTACTGAAATGTTCACACACGAAGGACGGAGGTCGGACGTCGGGACGACATAGACAGGGATCCATGCACAAACTAACTCACTCCACACTCACTATCTCTTAGTCAACACAGCTAACGCCTTTAACTCTATAGTAGATAATGCTAACTTACAGGGTTGATTGCTCTGCTAAGTTAGGCACGTATCGTTTGATGATAATATTAGGGATATCCCGTTACAGCCCATAAACAATTATAAATTGCTTTCACCTTTGACAATGACAGAGATAATGATATCAATTCCGAGAAGCCTACACAGCTATAAAAGAGGACACACAATGAGCAAGTCTCGTGTCGTGTCTCATGCGTGTCCCTAATGTCCTAGGCGTCACCAAGATTTATAAATACGTGCACTACACCATCATCTGCTAAAGAAAAGCTACTAACTAACTCCTTAAGTGTGATACTAAAGACTTATGGACATGCATATTCATATTATATTACCGTCAATTTTCAAATGCGCTATAATCTAGCTGTACATACTTTCTCCTTTTCAACTTTCAACATTTAATCGCCATAGTCATCCTTGATAGAGACCTTCTATGTACCATACATTTTCCATCACATTGTGTTACTCTGTTGTCCTCATGACGTTTTTAAATGGAAATACTCTACTACGGTCATTGAACCTTTGGAAAACAATAGCATTTCCTTTTATAACCCTTGCTTAACAGTAGTGTACTGAATACAAAAGCGATGCAAATATTTTAAATGTCAGATCAAATAAAGCTCAAAGGTGAAACCCAAACATCCTACAAATTCTTACAAAATAAAAATAAACCGGATAGTGCTATTGATTTAACTTCCAACAAATAATTTCAGCAATAAAACTGAAATCACTTCCACGAGATAACTAGATATGAATTAGTAAAAAAATGATTGTAAAAGTTAAAAATAATATCGAAGTCAAAACGTAACTTTCAATTGGATATGCAAAAATAACGATGTTTTACTTATGATAACTTTGACTGATCTGAAGTAGGAACAAACTTGAAGGTGAAACAGTGATGGTTTAAGTAAATACGCAACGCTTCACAAAAATATTTGGAAAAATATTAACGAGTTTGCAAATTCAGTGTTTAATTCAAGTTGGAATTGTCATTATTTCTTCGGTATTGTTTGCGCGTACTCTGTTTTGGAAACAGGATGAAGTGAAGTAAAGACTGCAATGTTATCTATAGGAATGGTGGTGAAGGTATGTAAATAAGTGCAGATAGAAAAGGAAATGGATGTGAATTGAGAATAGTAGAGTGAAGAGACGGCAACATTCATTTCCAATAAATTGACGTTAAGTAGTAATATTAGTGAAGCATTAAGTGTTCTGAGAGATCCAAATTGGAAGTTAACGTAATAAAAAAGGCCATTATAACTTAATTGAAAGACATTTCTGTTCATAATGAGTAATGAGCTATGTAATTCGAAACAAGGGCAATTTCTCTTTCTACAAAAGGAAAAGTTAAATTTGACTTTAGAGGCTAGACTTTAGAGTAAGGGGGTACATAGTCTGTGGATGACTGGTTTCCAAAGTGTCTGTCTCTCTTTCTCTGTTCTAGAGTAACTATTGCATAGCTTCCGAGTTAAACGGAGTCATATTTAGCATAGGTATGTAGTAGATGGATAGATTCAGGGGGAACACACGGGAACAATAAGGGAAACTGGTGGAATCTATAAGGACGCACCGAGGCGAAGGGAATCAAGACAGACAACACAAAAGAGCTTAATTGCCTGCCTCTCACTGACTGACTATGGAAAATCCCGGAGAGAGCTCCCACGGTTTAATATGCAAATGTGCCACAGTACTTTTTCCTATCCGCATTTCATTTCATTCCAGTTTCACTGCCAACCAACAATAAAATGCCTCATGTCACCACTCACCACGTCACGTCGTCAGCCATTTTATGGCTTAAGCTAACTACACGAAAATTTCCCTTTCTCTGCTTTCTCCGATTCCTCTTAGTGCTTTCTCTGAAATATATATCTCCAATATACAAAGTTAATATATCCATTACGGCTATTATCTAATATCGTGGAGGAGGAGGAATATAATCATATTCCACAGTAGAGAGATCTACTTATACTATCTTCACAACTTTACTGTAGTACTTAATAGAAAGACAGGGAGGAAAGTGAGAGGCGAGAGCGGCAAAGAACTGAAACTCTACTATTTAGATCCTTTTCCGCGAGTAAGTGCTTAAACGAAAGAAACTCGACTCACTTGCCTGAAAACTACAACACTACTACACTCTGCCTCTCCCTGTCCCTATATTCTCCATACTTATACACTAAACACACACACACTCTCTCTAGTTTTCTCTAAGTAGGCATCTTATCTATATTATTAAACTCATACACACAGTTATGCACAGAATCTGTTTAGCGTTTAAATAGTCATACAATAAGCACGTAATCTATGTATGTATGTAATGCTCATATAGTATACATACTACATGCATGCATGTATACATACATAACGAATATGTATATTTCCTTTTCATCCCTAAATATTTCGCCTCCATATTCCCTTTAGACTGGATATGCTTTACATTACAGATCGTCTGCATTGCTAAAGCTAAACTCATACACACAGTTATGCACAGAATCTGTTTAGCGTTTAAATAGTCATACAATAAGCACGTAATCTATGTATGTATATAGAATACATACATGCATGCATGTATACATACATAACGAATATGTATATTTCCTTCTCATCCCTAAATATTTCGCCTCCATATTCCCTTTAGACTGGATATGCTTTACATTACAGATCGTCTGCATTGCTAAAGCTAAGTAATTACGATTTTGGAGATTTGCCAGGTTGAAAAAATTACCGAGACTTTAGTTCTTTTCCCATTGTTCTCTCTTCACTTTCTATTCCTCCACAATAGAATCCCAAACTACAATATACACAAACTACTACTAACTATTAATACTACATAGTAAACTTATAGTATAGGTATATACGACACTGTGTATTTACAATAGATCTTTAGCTCTATCATAGATAAGTACCTAAGTAATATAGTGTGTTTACCCACTTGCATATACGACTACGTCTACTTCACACAGAACGAGAAGTTGACTGGAGGCAAAGCCAAACAACCAAATCTCTAACAGAAAGTGCCACTCTTTACTTTATGGCAATCTTTCTATCATCTTGTTTACTGTTTACAGTATTACGTTCTCTACTTACTTTACATCTACTATATGTACCACTTTAACATACTTGACATTTTTGTTTCCATTTTGTTTTATGACTTTCCTTCTTTGTAATGAAACTTTTTCATCTAAATACTACTTACATATTTACATAACGAAGACATTAACAAAGCGCTACTTGTGTGAAATCCCCATCCCCATTACAATTGATAGGAACATTTCTATGAAAATTGTTGATAAATATGCATTCTCATTTTTTCAATTATGTGTATTTTAACTAAGGAGTTCTCACATTTCTCATCCCATTTCCCCACCATTTCAAATGTCGGTTATGAAACAATGGAAGATTCAATTTTATTCCGCAATAAATTACAACCAACTCGTACCTTTTTCTTTGTGACATTTACTTTTACTCTCTCTCTCTCTCTCTCTCTAACTCGTTCACTTTCAAAGCTGCCTGATATGTACCTACCTACGCAGCCATAGCTGAATTTGCTTTGAGTAACGGTAAGTGAGAGTGAAACTCGAAGGAGTCAACTATGCACATTCAACTCTACTGAATTTTAATATATTCTCTTTGAAAGACAAAAAAACACTTTCCTCGTACAGCCGTACACTATTACGTTTCGGGATACAGAATCGCAATCTCACAGCCACTGCTCCTCTCAGACGGATGAAACTGGGAAATGCATAGGAAAACTCTTGCTTTGTCATTTCATTTCAACGAGCAGGGAAAGTGAGTACCTCCTAATGGGAATCGTCATGTTACATCAGAGGAGGTTGCTGTAACTGCCTAAAACACTGTGTTTCTACGCAATCTACAACAAAGATCTAACTAGATAACACCCAAATGGAAATAGAGAGCCATGTGATCCTCGCTCGCGGACTTAAAATAATTGACGCTTTTCCCCTTGTACAGGTTCAGGTGTACTTCTTTAGGAACTTAGACACAGTGGCGACCAAAGTTACCGCTGCAACAACTCCAAATCATTTAAAGCTTCCTAATCTACTGTAAAGATCCATCCCCAATGTTTACTCTCACTGACATTCACAATAGAGATAACCTCAGCAGTAAACCAAGCCTGACACATGCTTACCTAAGTTAGCTAGTGTATTCATAAAAAACTCATTGGAGCAGTAAGTAGCAAGTATACTTTTAGTGTACTAATTTAAAAGTCATCATCAGTCCAACTTGGTCCAACTCGTTAAAAAGAATTTTTTATCAGATGTAAATAGCCGCTCTATATGCTATGTATAATGGAGTGGCTAGCAGCAGATCTTTAATTGGAACTTGGATTTTTTTTAAATTCGTCGTCATAATCTTAAATTCACGCCTTTGTTCATTTATGTAAATAAAGCATTAAATATTAACCTAAAATCTTCTGTTTATCCAGTCTTGTGCGCATAATATTATTGGTAACAACACTAAGACAGTAAGATGCGTAGGTAAAACGTATCTACCTACGTTGGGTTTATAACATAGCGAGCTCTTCGCCAGAACAGTTTGAACAGTAACATTTACTGCGTTATGGTTTCTAAATGCAAGCGATATATCTCGGCTTTTAAGTCAAAACGGGAGAGATGTCACATAATTGCTATTGCTAGTCTCCTGTATCTCTACGAATATAAATCATTTCATTTTGCATTAAGGAAATTGATTCTATCTACATTTGCTATATTGGTACCGCACTGGTGTGGTATATGTAGACAGTCAAACTCTCGTGTATATACTACAATGCGCTTGTCGTCCATATATAATACTATAACCAGGAATGTATTATAAACTTTACATAGAAAATGTAGCATCTCCCGGGTAAGGTAAGCATTTGTACAGGATACTATATATAAATGTTGCTGAGTCAATCTGTAAATCTAGTTTGGTATATAAAGTATATTTGATATCGTATTTAGAGCTTTCCTGCCAAAACTGTGTTACTTTCTCTTGGCTTTCGTTTTCGTCGGTATTATTTGTCCGAATGTATCCTTGTCACAGATGGTACTTTTACTATACTTTTTTCTATAATAAATGTTAACTAATAGTTATAGGAGTTATTTACAAGGAACGTGGTATACAAATATTTAGGTGGGTACTATATCTAGACCTATAAGGAGCGAGATATTACATTACAGCGTTTTACAACATAGATTTTTTACACTCCAGTAAATACTTTTGAATTACATGGTTCCGTTCCGTTGGTCTCCACCGTTTCTACACAAAGACATATGACTTATCTTAGTGGTACACTTACTGAAGACACAAAGTACAATACAATAGTCTGGGCACTATTATTAATATCATACTAACTACACCTACACTTACACCTATAGGTGGTTTATACCATTCCAGTTATTATTGACTGACAAATGGCAGAATGGCACTTTAGCAAGCTAACGCTATGATATAGATAGAATGTAACGTAGAATATCAATGGGTGCAAGTTATTATCCTCGATAAAAATACGTTCTTCCATTACTAGAAGAAGTAACTGAGTTTTTAGGAAAAGACTATTGAATTTATAGCCCACTCCACCCTATAATTATTGTTAACTTATGTACTTACATGCCAGAAGAGCAGTAGAACAGCCTTCTGTGCTGGCTGTTCACTAGATCAAATAATAATACGTTGAAAAGTTCACATAGGATGTTGAAAGAGGAAGTATTGTAGCGGAAAGTTAATAATATAATGATTTGGGGAAGAATACTTATTTTGTTAGTGAGTGGTTGAGTGAGCCGTCTTTTTCAAGTGAAAACGCCAACACTTGAACTACTAAGCCGTATTCTATTCCATTGTGCTTTCTCTAGAGTTTCAATCAAATAAGTAATACCATAAAAGGAACAGCAGAAAGAGAGAGAGGAGAGAGAGTCTTTGAAAAGAGCCGTTGACTGCTACACTTCAGCAAAATCCTAGAGAAAAGAGAAGGTTCTCTACAGTAAAAAGCGAATTATTTCTGAAAAGGTTTCAGTTTGTTTGCAGATTTCATCGTTCCCATTTCTTTATAATTCGAGCAAAGTATTATGTATCTCTGCATTATGAGATCTGTCTATTCGTCATAGGCCACAATAGCCCCAACTATTAGATTTTCACAAGTATTTACTTCTACGTAGACGTATACGAAGTTTCTAAACCATTGTATGTACTTGACATGATATTACGTAGTTTTTCCCATAGTGAAAGATATTAATATGAAGTGGCCGGCCTATTTTTCCATAATACCTCGTAATCTGTGTAAATGGAAGCGGCTACACTTCATACTATTTGATGCCGAATTTGTAGGACAGCACAGTATTATTGCTTTATATCATATTCTGTAGCTTTTCAGCTCGAAAATCATCCCAGCCTGGAATTCATGACATGCATCATTACACCAAATGACGGGCCCCTAAAAAGTTAAAGCGACAAAGTCGGGCGGGACTGTCATCGTATAAGAACTGTCTTAGAAAATATAATATCCTCCTATTGCACAATACATAAATATACAAGCTGGTATATACCTACAGTAATATACAAAAGCGGAGACTTTGAGACAGATCCATCGAGTCAGATATGACATTCACCATGAAAATCAAATGAATTCTACAGTTATTCTATAGTGACACTATGTGCTACTAAGATGCAAACAAAACACCTACAATAAAAGTAACTATTACATTTGAAATGATGTAGAGAGAAGAAAGTTGTTCAGATCTGTATACTTGAGTATATTGCATTAGGACAATAAAATATTTTTGAAACTGTCTCTGCCTCCTATGTCCCTTACAATGAACGTTTTGCTATACATACAAAAGTCTCAGATGACACTAAACTCCATTCCGAACTCAAATAAGGTACACTAGACTATAAGAGACACATGGGGAAATTGAAAAGAATTCAGGCGTGACAGATGGATCATTTCCCATTAGCAGCCTCACTGAATCTCATTTTTGTGTGCTTTATTCCACTGTGAGATTATATGGGGCGAGCATTAGAGAAAATTGAGTTTTCTTTATACAATATAATGTACATGTGCCGCCAAGAACGGAAAAAGAAAAGAAAGCCAAGTCACTCGACTATTTTGCCAAACACACATTGAAGAAATGTTACACATAGAGCAACAAAATACTCTGTGCATGTAGAAGAAGAAGGAGAGAGAGAGAGGGAAAGTAGCCAGAGGAAAAGAAGCCAAGTAAAACCAGTTCAAGTAAACCAAACCACTGTAAGAAGTAAGAAGATACGGAGAGAGGAAACCACACCACAACATCATGCTATGGGATGCAACTTAAGGGAAGTTAAGGAAGGCCAACTAAAGGAACACAAGTAATAGAAAGACTTTTAACAAGTAGCATCTTCTCCCACACATGGGCTTTTGTTCTTTCTCTATTTACTAGCATAACTATTATTTCTCTCATGTTTTGTTCTACTTACTTCCTCGTATGAACTCTTGTCTTTATTTTACTCGTTTACATTTAGTGTATTGTGCATTGTGTAGCAAGTAGGAAGTAAAAGGCTCTAAGTTGAACACACAACAAATAAATATATAGATATATATTTTCGTTGGAATGTGAAAGAGTGGGATAAAATCCTTCGTTTCACTATTATAGTCTCTCTTAGTCTGACACGAGTCAAGATGAGACGAGAGCATGTAGTACAAACATGTATTCCTTCATTCATTCTTCCTCTTGGCCACTACTTATGTTCGTCGGAAAAGTATATAAGTAGGTAGCTAGTAGCTACTTTTCTATAGTTTAACGAGTTCAATGGCTATCTGTGTTACTTTGTGGCTATTGTAGTTGAGAGAAGACTGAGATAACATGCCCATGCAAGTAATATCAGTAACTCTATAGAAATGGACTACAATAAGTATAACAATAGAAAAGAGTGCTACTAACACACAATGGCAACTTAACTATTTCTCCAGTTGGAAAACTATAAAACATATACAGGACTACTACATTAGGAATTAGGGAAAAAAAAGGAAGCAAAGGACTCTGTCCGAGTCCCAGTCAGTCCAGAATGGAAACCCACTCACTGTCTAGTTAAAGTAAATATACGTATCTTTACTGAACATAAGTAGTACATACGCTTTGAGTCTGGTTGGGCCCCGTTTTGTTCTGTCGTCGTGTCTGAAATGTAATAGTATTGCATTGTGCTTTCTTCTGAGTATTGTGTTTTAGTTGAGTGATAAGAGAAAGAGAGTAACACCAAGCGAACGGAGAAACTACGGAGGCAAAGGGAAAGTAACTTTCTTTTCTTGGCTTCGTTTGCTCTGCTTTGGCCAAGGAAAGGCTCGAGTCACAAGAAGAAGGAAGCCAAGCAAACCAGGAGAAAAGAGCCAGCCGATGGTATGCATTCATTGCAGCCCAGTTTTCTTCTTTCTGCCATACCATGGCATGGCCCTTCTTCCTCTTATATATACGCAGAAAAGAGAGTTGAGTTTTACTTGTTTCTTTCTTTCCCTCAACTTCTTCGTCTCCTCGTTCCTTGCCTTAGTTGGTGGAAGAATGAGAGAGCTCAGATCACACAAGAAAAAACTATAGTTAGACTTAGATACTTAGGTAGTTGCCCAATTCCATAGGGTGCGGCAAAAGTTTTACAATGTACTGTCGTGTCAACTCTGTACTGTGGGCCAGGGCATGAGTATCTATTCTATTTGCTTTTAGATATATACATAACTACCTAGAACACTACTTACGATACTTACGTGAAATTCACATCTTTTTCCCTCCACTACTTTTTCACCACTACCAACTATCCATCTGCAAGAGGCTTTAAACTTCTCGAGAGAAATGAATTTATGTTGAATTCAATTGAAATACGGGCTCGGCTTCTTTTCCTTTTCTCTAGTCCTGCCTTTAGCCCACAGACACCGCACCACCAGACAGACTCGACCCAACTCAGCCGAATAAACCAATGCCTTCTTAACGACTACGTGTTGCAGTAAAAAAAACTTTGATCTCCTTTCTTACAGCACTAGTACTTATAGTAGCACTTTTTACTTCATTACCGAATACTACCNCCACCAGACAGACTCGACCCAACTCACCCGAATAAACCAATGCCTTCTTAACGACTACGTGTTGCAGTAAAAAAAACTTTGATCTCCTTTCTTACAGCACTAGTACTTATAGTAGCACTTTTTACTTCATTACCGAATACTACCTATATATATTCATGTACATGTACGTTCAACTGTTTCGTTTTATCTGAACATTATATGCAATGCAGGTGTTTCTCTGCATAAATTCCTATACTCGACTATTAAGCAACTACTCAAAAAGTACTTTCCTCCCAAATTGTCATAATATTAGTACAATAGTTTCTGTGAGCAATTAAGTTAGCGCAGCGGTTTAATTAGATATAGGGCAAAGAATAAAGAGAACTTACTTCTCCTACTCCTGCATACTACTGGCATAATTGTAAAATTGAAAAAATGCTAGTAAAAGCAGATGGCTGTTGTTTGCATCTGACGCAAAGCACATTTTCATTTAAAAAATTCCATTGCATTTGATACAATCTTCTTTGCTATACCCACTTCTCGTATACTTTAAATCTCACACAAAAATGAAGTCCACCGAATTGGAAAATTATGTTACAGTTTAGTTCTTACTTTGTAGTGTTCTGAGAACTTTCTCACACATCAACAGAAAAACCTACTTGGCAGCAGACACATCAACAACAAAAGACTTAGCGCTTGAATAAATATGAAAATAATAGTACTTAACTATTGAAGCATTATTTTTTAAAGTAAAATTAATGATCCATTCAACAAACATGAAAGATTTTAGTCGGAAATGTTGAGAAAATAAGAGACATTCATGACCATCTGTTTACTTAACTGCAGTATTTTACAAGGGATGGAAAAATAATAAATGGCTGGAGGAATGTTTACCTGTAAGTGGAACGTAAATGTTGAGATACAAACAATCTTCGCTCTGGTTGGCCACGAGCATGGGAAGAAGTCTCTTGAGCTGAGCAAGCCGTCCCTTGGGCATCGTCTTAAGAGTCTCTGTCTCATTCTTTATGTTTGGCACAACTTGAGGACAAACGGGCGGAGGTTCTTCGTTCATCTTTGTGCCTGACCATGGCGAGCCACTTACAGGCGGCATAAGTCTCAAAGAGCCCACAGGCGGAGATGCATATGGCAGTCCCAAAAACACTTCTACTCCTTCATAGCCTTTGGGCAAAAAGACAAATCCACGAACTGGTCCAAAACGAGTTGTCACAACTCTTGGACTCCATTGTCTACTTACAGACTGGAGCAATTGAGGCTGAAGCAGGGATACCACAACCACTCCAAGAAATACCACAAGAAATTCCATACTGCTATATCACTACTAAATATATCTCTTCTCTTTTGCTAAAACAGTATCTAAAGACAGTAGTGTGGTAGAACTAGAGCATTCCAGTTCCAGTACAATGACACTTCATACTATTACATGTATATAGGTATTTACTTTCTTTACTACATACTCCTAGACACTAGATAGTAGATACCAGTTTATCCTCAGAGAGCAGAAGAAGTCGAGGAAGGCAAAGGATTTTCTTGGGGGCTTGCCTCAAAAGTCTTTTCTTCCGTTCTCACTTGACACTTTCTTCGATGCACAAGTCTCCATTTATTTCAATTAGCCCAGATTCCCGACAGGCACATTCAATTCCAGGATACAACTTCCGCGATCAGTCATTCCATCACTAGCTAATCTAATAATATCATAGGATTACTGCTCCTTTGATGTAGTACTGATAGAAAAACATTTAATTCAAAATTTGGCGGCATTTAGAAAGGAAAACCGACAAATAGTACTGAAAACAAAAGGAAGACTGTTTGGAAAATTGCATTTCCTTTGTCCCTAAACTTCCGTTTCTTTCACTTCACTTTTGCACAGTTAATTAGTTGAGCGGGACAATTTGAATGACAAGATGACTCCCACACAACTTGAACTTGGTTTCGTTCACTCATTGTCAGTAACTCCCCGACGACAAGGCCGCCCAGCCCATTATTGCTTCTTGGTCTAACAATTCTGTTGAAAAGTTTTCCAGCTCCCAAGATATATTCATACATTTCAATTGGTGAGGCACGGATTTCTCATGTTTTCCACAGATTGCCAATCTCCTCCCAAGAATTATGAATTACTCTCAATTTCCTTTCCGCTTGTCAGGGGAGAGTCAACTGTCACGCGGAGGAAACTTGAAAAATTGAAAGAAATCACAAATTTCAATTCATCTTCCATGATTTACTGTATTCCTTATAGTATAACATGCATTGATTGAATTGCTATCTATGTACCTACACCATTTCCATCTCCTCTGCAGTTTTTACACCCCCCTTAGTGTATAACAGTGAGAATAGCTTTGTGCTATTTATGCATACGTGTATGGCACGAGGAAAGTTACATTGTAATGCGGCTTTCATTTCCGTGAATTCCCAAGCTGCATCACCATGCATAATGTGGCTTTCTGGAACAGACCGATTCCGTATAAGAGGATTTAGGTATTGTTAGTCATAGTTGTGTACCATCTCTTATTCCATTGTATTACAATGTGCTATGCGATAGTAGAATCTATTTTGAAGGGTGTGTACCTAAGTTGGTGAAAGAAAACGTAATGATTTCTTTGCACGTTAAATGAAGACATGTATGCTTATAGCCTGAGTTGCCCAACACGAAAAACAAATTAAATTTCAATGCATGACATTTAGTTCCCCTCTATAGTCAGCCTTTTATCAAGGAGCAACTTAACTACTAACCTTCTGCTCTAACTTAATTGCGTTGCTCAAGCCGCAGTTGTCTTGTCGGGTTAATTAACTCGACAAAAGGCTGCAGACTGTGTAATCTAGCGTCCCGATGTCCATGTATACGGCGCTAAACTCGTTGCATAATGTATTCCACTACTATTCCTTTTGAGCTTTGTCTTATTGTTCAGAAGAAGTAAGGAGTAGGCTGTAGATAACCACGTAGTTTATAGTGTTAACAGTGCTAAGTGTCACAGAGAAAGTTAACCAACGTATTTAATGTGCTTATTGTGTACTAAACACATTCTACAGTAGAATTCAGGGCACAAAAGAAGAAAATGGTGACTATCCGTGTAGGTAATGTATGAGTGTAGATTTCGGCGTAAGGACATGCTTAGTTGAAAGTAGTCTGCCAAAATAAGTATGTCTAAGTATCCACTCAAAGTAATGCAATGCAATGTTAACGAAGCACATACCTTGTACTATTTCTATCTCTGTTCACTGTGTGTGTATTAAGTATAATGTGGATTAAGTATATGTTTACTCTCTCCATATATATTATTATGTGTATCTGAATTCGGAAAGTAAACCAAAGCAAAGGGAATAACTAAAACCAAGATGACAAAGACAAGCTGTTTATTATTCTGGACATTATCCTTCGTTGTTTTCCGTGAGAACGGGAAATGAAATTAATTTTAGTGTACAAACTGCTCCTGACTGAGCTCTCTACTCAACGTAATCCACTTCTTCATTAGGATTTGACTTTGTCTCATGTTTTGTTTGCTTTCCAGACCAAAACAGGGAAATATACTGGAGAACTATGTAAGTTATGGTAAATGGAGAGAGATAGAAGAACGTTCTTGTTCCACTCCGCCGATGAATAAGAACAATTGTTCATGTCGTTCCGTGCCATTTTCAAGTTTTCCTACTGCGTTGTTTCCTATGTATTAGATGCAGGTACATTATCCTTTTCTATAGTCTGCTCAGACAGACTTATATTATACTTTGGCTTAGATTTAGCTAGGGGACGAACCTCTGATGCTTAATATACAGGTACCACCACACAGCTCTCTCGTTGAAAACCAAGCAAGATATACGTTTGCAATATGTATCGTTGCATTGCGGGCACATTATTCCATAATTCAACGGGCTACTCCTTTCTATTTATGTAACATGGTATTGCTTAACTATTTAGGTTCTGCGAGACGTGAACATACGTACCTACTTCTACTTTGTACTCCGGCTACATATTTCATTCTACACATGTAAGATATATAACTACTCAACCACCTTGCGTCTCTAAATTCTCAAATAGACTTTTATGGTCAGCTATGACATCATAAACGTGTAATTTATCATTGGATTATTGATGTGCGCAAAAATATTATAAAAACTCTGTTTTGTCTGCCTGTCTACTCCATCCCGAACATACGACAGTATCCTATATGCTTTACCTGCGTAATAATGTATCTATTTTAGTATGTATTTCTTATTTATTATTTAAGAGGCAAGTCATGCCTGATTATAATGTAACCTGGATAACTAAAGACGGAAAATCCGTCAAAGTCTCAACAAGACTAACTGAAGGTGAAAGCTCTCGGAATATATAGCGGGCAAAACTTGCTATTTCTCGATAATTTTTACCGTTAGCTCCAGCAAATCCATAATAGTGCGTCTGCCGCTTCTTTCTGTATAAGAATATATTAGAGTTTCTCAGAAGGAAGATGACTTTTAGTTCGTAGCCTTAGAGTTGTGATAGTATGGAATATTGATTGAAGAATCTCTAAAACACACAAGAAACTTTGACGTATTATGAATCTGCAAGTCTGGACTGAGACTTCCAAAAGCTTCTTAAGTCATAACTTGATACGTTCTATCATGCAACACCTGGTGTAGCCGTTTGCTTCTCCAAAGAAGGAGGACACACGGAAAGGCGACTATAGTCGACACCTATATCCGGCATTATGGAATATGACAATATCAGTACAACAGTCATGCCTTGGCCAACAAACGAAATAAAAAGATGAGAAATTTTAAATTGAATTTCATCTGCAGGCATAGGGCTACAGGGCCACACACTCTTCATTTTACTTTTCCGCTTCTCTCTCCCTCCTCTTCGCATGTGATTGTCAGACTGTCGGAAAAGAAACGCTCATGTCTACCCAAACGGCTAACAGTCTACTTTCAAACGCTTTTATGTTAATGTTCTATTATAGCTACCTACTTTGGGTTACATTTCCTATACGATTTCTGTTACATGAAGCCAAGTGCGATTAATCGATCTATTATTGTCTGCACATTTCATTACATCTCAAAACAAACCTGAATCATTACATTATGTTTCAGAGTAATTTTAAATGGTAACTTACTCCCACGTGAAAATCTTTTCTTTATGTAAAATATTTTCCTTATGATGCATATGAAACGTAGTATAACGTATTGCATTTTATAGTACACCTGCTGCTATACTGACTTCACTAGTTCACTGTTTGTTTTCGTTAGAAACATTTCAAATGTATGCAAGCCATTGACGTACAGAGCTGTTTAATTTTCATGAACCAAAGATAATGAAATGCTTAGCCGACCACGTCCGTGCATAATGAATTAGAGCAGAAACCAATTATTTGCCGTTACAGTAACTCAAAATTAACACAATTGTGTAATAAAGGATGAAATTCAAAAAGCATTTGATTAAATGGATATCATTTTCTCAGCTAATATTTAAAAATGTATTGTAGTGTAAAGGTGATAAGAAAGACAATTCCAACATTCAATGGTTTGTCTTGATTTAGTGTACAGTGTACTTATTCGACAAACTTATCATTTCATTGGCTGCTTAGATAAAACAAGCTGTTACACATACACCTTAACGGTTCAGTAGATAGCTACATAACGATTTCTTGACGATCTGTAAGGTGAAAATCTACCCGTATTACTAGTGTAAATAAATCTTACCACTAATGATTACATATTCACATAAAATAATTAATTTTCATCCCAGTTAAGTTGAACAGAACAGAATATTACTAGTTTAAGTCTACTCCGCCCACATCCACATGTCTGTAATGCTAGTACTTTTTCTATCAACAAGCTTTTCATAAAATTCCAACCACAATACAAAGTGTATTTCAAGTGCATTCAAATACCTAAAAAAAGTTTACGTCAATGACAAATGAATTTGCTTTCCTATATGCGACATTGAAATAATCTATTGTCTTACTAATTAATATTTTATCCTGACATTATTAGATGTCTGCTGCTGGTGCTTCTATATTCATGTTCCCTATTTTATGTAGCCTCTTTGATCTGTTCCCGAAAATCCTTCTTTTATATCTTTGCATGACAAAAATGTAAATTGTCTGTACACACGTGTACAATAAAGTATATTCAAAACTACTGACTACGTACCTCTTTATATGTGAGCAGGATCTTCTTAGATCACTGTTGAAATAGTTGATTATGTTTTCACGTGCTAAAAATCTTGCAAACGTAGCACACCTTCAGTGGCACAACAATAGTCGAAAAATGCTGTCAAAACATGCGTAAAGTACAATTCTCATTAAATGAGTCTGCAGGAAATCTTTGTGCCCCAAAGAGTTTTTGGTGGGGAAGAAAGCAGTATGAGCACTTTGATGATTTCTATCCAGCCAGGACTTGTGCAATTGGAGTTAGCATGTGGTGTCTGTGTTATTCTGTGAGGAGGAAGGAACTGTCCTTCTGCCGGTCTTTCCCCGCAGAGTGCCACGGAGAAACTAAAAACAACCCCATGGAAGGTCCGCTGTGCTCTGTGCCTTCGCCAAAGCAGTTTGTATGTATGGTCTGACACGGCAATGCAATTGTGATAGAAAGTGCCTACGCTGCCAACATAACTAACGTTCTCCAGGATGCTGTGTAGTGTGGGAGTGTTTGTCAAACTCAAGCGAAATAGCTTAAGCGAAGCTGCGTGCAAGGCTTCTCTCTCGAAATTCATCTACTTCCTCCTACCCATATAATAGTGTGTGTGTGTGTACTGCACTTGTACTGCCTACTACATGCCTCTTTGCTTATTAAATGCCTATAATGTATACAGTCCTTCTACAAAAGAAAGCCAAAGTAAAGTATCTATTATAATCCCCTTCTGTTCGCTCTTGAACTTCTCATCTTTAACTCTTTAAGAGAGAAAAAGCAAGCAAAGGGAATTTATAAATGGTACAAAACGATCTCTTCAATGAAATAACATCATCGTTTATATATATATACGTGAAAGTAAGATTATACTTTTATAGCATCGATAACTTTCACCTATTATGTAACTTTATGAATGATATATTATCTAATAAAATTGCGTGTTATACTTATAATATAACACTATACTGTAGCTTCTATGTCTTTTCAACGGGGTACAATGAACTTACGCGTAAAGCTTATGTTTTCACAGTTCTAACACAAATACTACATAGTTGTGGGAATTCTTTTACTCTTGTTCTCTGTATAATTCTGGGGAACTTAACCCTCACCAGATTAACACAGATATTATTTGATGCATAAGGATTAATGATTGCTTCTTCTTGGTCAATTCTTACAGCCTTTTCCATATACTTTGAATACAAAATATGGACTGGGATATCTGCAAAGACTCACAATGCGTATCTTAGACGAAAGAATTTTTATGAAAAAAATGGTAGAACTGAACCGTGAGCGTAGAACTCCGACTTTGAGCAATTTCTGAGTTCAGTCAATTGAAAGTAATATCACGGAGTGGAAACCTTTATATTCGCTCTTTTAAGCAGCCTAGTGAAGAACAAAGATGATTTAATTTACATACAAGTACTTATACCTATATCATATAGGCACCTACTGCAACTAATTTATATAGACAAGTACTATGGGATTATTTTATTTTATGCACGCCTACCATTTTGGTTAAGAAAATGTTTCTTATTTGGATGTAGGATGACTTGGATGACACGACATTTTCCGAAATATACACGATTACGAGTGCCTTAAGAATTTTACGTATTGCTAATGAGCATCATCACATCGATAATGCAAACATTACACAGGTACTGCTATCTTTACGTTAGTTTTATCTACTCCCTAAATGGTGCATATAGCCTTGCCTTGTTGTCAGCATTATGTAGACACTGAGATACGTAAAGATGTGAAAGGTATAAGCATTGAAAGTTAAAGGAAAGTATTGTTGAAGCGAATGTAATAAGTTAGTTTGCCTAATAGACATCCAACATAGCAACTTTGAAAGTTGAATAGAAAGAGGAACCATCTTTCAGGCCTAAGATGAAATGTATATTTTATAATACCCTACTCCGACTTGGAAAGTGGCATTGGAAAGTATTTAGGAAAGTTAGATTAGAGAATAGTTGCATTTTACGTACCAGATACGCATTCAAGACGTACTTCACTTGAACCAGGCTCCTCCATTCTGTTTCATTTGCTTTCGATGTTCTAAATTGAATCGAATGAGTTTGTTTGCATGACACTTACAGGTAAATGCCGTCTTTGCATTGCCCTCCTGATTGAATTTCTACCAAAGTTCAATAACGAAATACTTCAATGTCGCAACAGAGTTGAAGCAAAGTTTACACTTACATATATTGTAATTGATTAAGTTGTATAGAATACCCAAGTAAGGTCGGCTGGCCAGCAAAGTTAATTCTAACGTGTATCTCTTATGGAGGTCTTCGTAAACTTTCGTTTTGTGAAGGCAAAACTTGAAATTGTTCATGTCATATTTCATTCTGATGTTGCTGTAGAAGTACAAGTATTTAGTTTAAATATATAATTTTTTGATCGCACTTTTCAGAAGTAAAATGAAATTTTCTAATCTGTATGTCTATAATCGCTGTACTACTTTTATTATAATACAACAAAGTTGTATTGGTCACGCACTCACGCATTCATTATTAAAGCAGCCCATCGTTAGCTACTGGCGCATTTATTCATTGAATATTTATTATTATATTTAATTATCGTATGAAGGGCTTTTCCGAGATCATTCGTGAACAGGTTGAAGTTGAAATGCCCTGATCAAACTTGAACGTGGGGTTTGAGGCTCTAAAGAAATTCTAATACTAAATAGTATATAATGGGATAAAAAATCTGATACGTCATATCGGGAGTCCCGGAAAAAAATTTTTTCTAAAAGTTTATCCTTCTCATTTTTCAATACCGTAGTAATTACGAGGAGATACTCCTACTGGGACACTGATAAAGTCCTGCTTTTAATTACCTCTACATATTTACACCAGTTTATAATATCCATTCTGTTCATTTGCTGTATACGCACAGTACAAAGATTTTCCTTTCAAACATTTCTCTTTGTAATTATACTTCACACTCGGATGAGCATGAAAGTCTCATTTAAAAATTTCTTGCACAACCTGCGGCCTGAGTGCTCGCATAATTGCATTTACATGCTATTTTAACAAGAAATTAGAAAAATATGCCAAAACAGTTATTAAAAAGTTGTAGGGCGGGCTAACAAAACCCATAGGTTAAAACCAAACAAAATTGCTCTCAGAGAGATAATGAAAACTAATTATGATTGTTGACAGCCCTTACGGTTTTCCATTAATTCTGACCGACAGTAAATAAGTAAATAGTATGTATGTAAGAATTGCGACAATATGAGTGAGTGGGAGTTTGATTTTATCTAATAGTGAATGAACATGAGATTTCGTCAAAGTAAGATTCAGCAAAATTCGGTTCTAGTTTTCTTCACCAGACTCAGTCCGCTATCTTTGGAGAGAGAAACAAAGTTTATCGAGCATTGCGTAGTGATGATGCTCAAAGTTATACTTTTCCTTTGGAATCTTAGAATATACCTTCGTATATTATGTAGCCTCTCTTCTATACTATTTAGCTGCATAACTCTAAATGTTGATACTATTCATATATTTATCAAGAGATAAATGTTGACATTATCCGCATATTTATTGAGAGATAGTTGTGATACTTGCACATATCTGAATCGTAAATGACATTAGTAAATAGGAATTTATAAAAGTTAGGGAAAGAACAGACCGTCACTTTGTGAAAGCATATAGCCACATTTAGCAACGTGGCTGACGACGTGTCCTAATTGACACAACGTATTATTTTTAACAGCTTCGTAAATAAAGCATTGATTTAGTTTACCAAAATTGTAATGCATAACGCTGCCTTTAATTTTCTTTATCATTAATAATTTTACATTTCAACTAAATATAGGTATAGTACATTTCCCAATCGATTTGCAAATTTGCATCTAAAAACACCTAGTTTTGTCACTCAGGTCACCTTTGGACGTAGAGGTGATAGTTGAAATTATCATAATGATCGTAAAGTTATTTCACATGTGATAAAGATAGACAGTAATAAGTTTTGGTATTGGAGAAACAAATCACGATAATGCATATGTAGCTAAATTATACTGTTCGATTGACTGGGGAAATTATTGAGGACAGTGACAGTTCAATTAGCATAGGTAAACTTTTAGTCGATTAAACATAGTTTGACTTGTATAAATAGTGAAGAAATAGAGCATGTCATTGAGTGTAACTGGGAGTTTTTGTTGAAAGAGAGAGAGAGAGAGGTGACATACATTAATGTGACTTTGTTTCTGGCAGTAGACTTGAACATTATTTATGTGGATGACAATAGCTATCAACTCTTTAGTTAGGTATGACTGCAGACATATCGGTAAAAAAAATCCTTCAAAGAGACAGACAATGGATAAAAGTGGACTTTTTACCTTTGTCTGAAACTTTTAATTGTCTGCACAGAGTAGACAACAAAAAAGCTTCCATCAGTCAGTCACACGTGAATGTATGAAAGTGGGGGACAATGTGGCGTATTGTTCTACTTGGTGAGTATATTGTCCGGCTATATATGTGACAAAAAGAGGAAAACGTCTGATTTTCCAGAACAAGTGACGAGAGTATATGAAAAGGAGCAATTACGACTTTTTTCTGAGGGAATTTTTTCCTATCCATCGCATTAGCTAAGTTTATAGCAATGAATCTCTCAATGGACAGATAGACAGGTTCTAACTTTACTTTCTCTGTTCATCCGGCTAACTACTAACTTTCTAATTCATCATTCCTTCTCTACAACTGACTTACTTGGCTTGACTGTCGTGTCGACTCTGTCCTGTTATAGTTTAGGAAAAAGTTGTACAACTCAGCTCAACTACTTTGGATGTAGAAAGCATTCTTCTAATTTCTCTTCCTTGCATGTATGCACATAGGTACATAAATAATATGTCCCCTAAAACTCGTAGCATGAAGCTACCCACAAGTGTATCATGTTACAATATAGTTATACGGCCATAAAAATTGCATATGGCTAAGGCTGTGTGTGTGCATTGACTATTTGCCGTGACTCTTGTTCACTAAATACATTCCTGACTATCAAGGACATTTTACTTTATCTAGAAAAAACTAGGTTTTCTATTAAAATTGCCTTCGACCTTTGAAGAAAGCCAGCCTTAGATTAAATGTGATTATATGGCTTCAGAATGGAAAACTAAATCGTAAAAGATCTCGTGCTTTTTTATTTTATGATATTTTCTATGTTTTGGCTCTCTCTAGTATGTTTTCTCTGATGCTCTTTCTCCTCTACTCATATCTATGTAAGTAGACTTCCAATTACAACTTTTGTAGATCTCTAAGGGCATGCCATGACTAAGACAAACTTTACTTTCAGCTTTTCTTGCAAAATGAGATAGCTGCTGTGTACGTATTTTTTAAATGTGCATAATATTCTGAAGGAAAAGTTAAGCTTTGCATCTACAACTTAAGTACATACATACAAGTACCTACCTCAGTAGCAATGAAAGTCGACTCCCTGTGCATCTAAACTACAGAAAGAATCAAGAAGCACTCCTACAGAGCTACTTACAATTTATTTATAAGCATTAACTTTCCCCTGACATCTTACTACAAACTACTATCTTGCCTATCCATTCATTTTGAATTTTAATTCCTCAAATATATCACTCCTTGCCTTTGCTTACTTACATGCTTTATGAGATGAGTCCGTCTCATTAACAAACTATAGCGTAATCAACGGGAACTGTCAAATAGCTAACAGATTTTTTCATCTAGGTAAATACCTTATCTCGTCCCAGCACTATTTACCTTTCTAAACTTTCTTAATTATTTCGTTAACAGTTTCACACCCAAAATTATCCAACTCCGTGACTATTCGCCCTAATGAAAAATTGTTGCCAAGTTTTTTCAAGAGATCAGGCAAATCTAACAATAAGATTTACTACGCAATATTTAAGGGGGGCTCAGAGTTAGAAAAAAACTTTTGGGGTATGGGAACGAGAGAATAACATAATCTGTGAAGGAAAGGACTGTCTAGGAATCGAATGATGAGATGAGAATCAACGAACTGTTTGACATAAGTGCAGTCTGAATTATTTTTGAAAGATTTTGCCTACTCGGCTTACACATGTAAATTTCCCAATCCGAGACTCTTAAACAGAAAAGAGAGATGTAAAAATACAAAAAAAATCTGCAATGTGCATGGAGCTGGTTTTTAATATGATAGAAAATCAAAACATGTTTTTACAAAGCAAAATAACCCAAATTTTTCCTATTGTTAAATGCATTTTTTTTAAAGTTTTCCATCCACGGGCACTCTGAAATTATGTGCAGATTTCAAAATTTTTAACCATATGTAATTAAGTCAATCCGTTGTGCCGCTAGGAGGCGGTGAGCTAACTCTCAGTCCTCCTTAATTATTTAACTGCGTTAAAAAATAACTAATTTATTTATATTAGAAATGCAGACAAAATTGGTATGAATTTAATGAGAATAAATAGTTTTATATCTCATATTTTTACGCATTGCTATTGGTGAGTCTGTGGATCAGTGGAACGGAATGAATATTTTCATATCTGTCTTATTAACTTTTCCATTTATTTCTGCACAGCTAGTAGAAATGTTATCAGACTCACATTACAAACGAAATGTACATGTACATATTGATGCCAGAGCTTTAAAGAGATCAATTTATTTATGTAAATGAAATTTTAGGTCATAACCAGTAGTACACATGTAAGCCGGGAGCTAACAACTTGGCTATGAGCTACTCAATGCGTCATATAAAGTGTATATGAATTTTATATAACATTTTGCAAAGCGATAGAAGATGCACAGAGATATATCCGGGTAGTCCTCTGACTGTGGTTCACTCAACTAATGGCAATGTAGTGAATTTTCACATGATTTCTTATATCAGATAGATTTGGTAGATACATGCTGGGAATGTATGTTCCTGTGTATCTCTGTGTCATTTTTGGCTTCTACATTTTCTCCAGGTCGTAGTTTCTTCTTATTTTTGTCAGGGAACTCGTTAGCCGGGATTACACGCGTTCTCCCCGCGAGTCGACTTCCAAAAGGCTTCCTTTCGCCTTCCCGTCTAAAAGACCTTTGTCAATTTTCCATTTCCATCAAAAGAGTGCTGACTACTACTTGATAACCATATTCCCAGTGGATCCCCTTCATGTTCTCATTTACAAGATTAGCTTCTCATATACTCACTCTCTTTTCTCTCTCTCTCTATACTCTGTACTCGACTCAAAAAATTGCTTTCCAACTTTTCCGTTTCGTCTTCATGATCTCATAGTTCACATAGCACTGATCGACATTACAATGACTACATATTGCTATGTTACTTAAAGAGAGATCATTTTCATCATCCATAAATATATCTATAGAATCTTCAAAACAAAATCTTCTACTATTTATTACTCTGATGTAATCACTTCGCTTGTTCAATGTGGATTATTA
>JABASI010001405.1:0-25324 GCA_019776505.1 Tomocerus nigrus
CTTGTAATCTAACCCGAAGTCATGTTTTCAGCTCATTGGAGAGGAAGTAATGACGCAAATGTTTTCCTCAAAATCGCAGTGGAATGCAAAAGCCTGTATAGTGCATTTGCATTCAGGTTGTTTACACATGAATGACTGCTTCATATTTTCCTTTTTTAAATCAAAGTCTATTCATTTATATTCCTATAATGTATCTGAAGACTGTATCGCAATAAAAATTATTATAATATGTGCTTAGAGTAAATGAGTGCTTATTGCATACTGTCATTAACTCCACATTAATAAACATAGAGTTCCCTGCCCTAACTAAGACTTCATGCTAACTTTTCGAGAGTTGCAATTAATTCATTGGAAACCACAGTGGAATGATTTTGTTTCTATTGTGGTGACCCAGAGCGAACTGGTTTAATTTATATGAGGCAAGAATGGCGGTTTGAGTTCTAGCAAACTATTTGATGGTGAAAATGTTTTTTGTATTGATTTGTTTTCAAGGTACGAACTTTTCACCATCGTACTTTCTACAATTTCTACTCTTCACTAAGAAACTTTGGTAAAGTTAACTTTGAGTACGTGCCAAGTATATTGAAGTATACATAGATGTGAGTACTTGTGTAGTGTATACAACTACATCCTTCAGTAACAAATATTTATTGTGTGCAAACGGTTCAAAGTCAACGTGTGATAAATCATTTTACCGTATGAAAATCCTAATTATCCTTGCTACATAGTTGCTACAAAATTGCAACATGCTAGCGATTTCTAATAATTTCCGGTTTTCCATCTCAAGATAACAGGTGTTCTTCAATTTTATGATAGTTTTGGCTGTTAAAGTTAACATAAAGTACTTTCCCTAGCTTATATCGCAAAAAAGAAAGAACTCATCAAGTGCACGCTCGCACTCGGCTACGTTAATTACCGAAGGAACATATGTTCCGAGAACACTTTCTTTCAAGCGATGAATAGTAAGCAGAAAGCAAGCTTTAAGGTGAAGCCCATGCCAATAACCCTGAAACGCCTGTGGATATTATCACTATTATCGTGGCTGGCGAAATTTGCCCAACTACTTACTATAATATAAGCATTCCCCCATTTTCCCCTACTGCACGTGCAAGTTCCCATTTAACTCACCTTTGCTTGCGTAGAATCATTCTCAGAAAAATGACTGCGATAAGAGAAAGGGAATTTATATCTTCTAACATCGTATCGCATTTGATGATTAAGACTAATAACTGAACAGGAGATAATAATTATTGTAAATGTGCATTAATTAATTTGGTTATTTCCTCTATTGTTTACATTAACTGGGTCTAATTGTCAACACATAAAAGTAACATATTAATCGCATTTGATGATTAAGACTAATAACTGAACAGGAGATAATAATTATTGTAAATGTGCATTAATTAATTTGGTTATTTCCTCTATTGTTTACATTAACTGGGTCTAATTGTCAATACATGAAAGTAACATATTATAGCGAGGCTTACGAAGTATGAATTTGAAAGTCAGATCTACTTATCTAGCACTATGCCAGACTATAAAACCCATAATTAGCGTTTAAACTCATTAAACTCAACCAAACAAAAAAGATAATTGATGTCAATGAAGCCGTATCTAAATGGGGCACGCCAAGATAAGAAAATTATAGACGGTAGACGGCTACTATCGCTTTGTGATTTGTGGCTTGTATTTATGGTCTTTGTGATTAGTAATTACTAAGACTGGCAATTTTGACAATACCACCAGCACTGAAAACGCTTTAAGGAACGTTTTCCTTTACAAATGGCAATTTGTAATAGCGTTTTCAAAATCATTCAATCTATTACTGTTTCTTAACACATTAATAAATGTTTATGAAAGTACATAATAAGTAAATATACATAATCGAGTAATGGATTGAACAATATTGTCAATCACGATGACAGCTCTTGGTTTTGTTTCGATATATTCTGATATATGCAGAATTGCAGTACAGAGAGGGAAAATAAATGTATAAAACTACAAAAAAATGTTCTACACAGAGTAGTGCTAAATAATAAATGCCGTAATGTTGACATCGCATTATGTCATGTCAGTCTGTCAAGCATGTAAATGTAAATTATGCTAAGTGAAATAGCAAGTACTCCTGTGTTCTGTGCCCCTAGTCCCACTTAAAATATTGAATTGTGTTGTACAGACTACAGACAGCTATTTATTATTCCAAGCCAATATTTTCCACAATGGATTGATACATAAAAAGTTTCCTGTGTCAGTATGATACATACTAACCGGAAAATAGTGTGTAATTGCCATACTATTTATTTACTATGTAAACTAAGGTATTTTTGGAAACTCCCCCTGTATAAAAATAGATTTTTTTCTAAATTGCAACGTATTTACCAGGCTAGTTATAACCTTCTTATCTGTTACCTTGTTTTGCTACCTACACGGATGACTTAAATATTCACCTAAAGGTATTTGTAGAAGGATGAATCGTCTTTGCTCAGATATTGGACTTTAGCATGGTCAATTTCTAACGCTGCGTGTGTATGAATAGCTGAATGAATGGACTTGGTATTTCTCTATTTAGTTTACCTCTAGAGTAAGTCCACTTATCATGAAAGGGTAACATGGTATGAAATGTGTGGATATAAAAGGAATAAATGCTCCAGTCGACCTCCACCATGCATTCCTCGCGTCTCAACTTCTATAAATAAAGCACATTTGAAAAATCTAAGAGAAAGTCAGAACATAAGTTAGCTTAAGCCTTTCACTATTACGTTTAGTCTATTCTCCTATTGGAAAAGTGAGCTGGCTGACTAAATGAAAGCTTTACTTTAAGCTTTTTATGTGCATCTTTTATATTTACTTAGTAGGAAGAACGTCTCATAGGTATACTTATCTAATGGGAAGTTTAAAAGTTTCTTACCACGCAAAGGTGGGCAGCTACTAATAATACAAGCACGGGGCAAGCAGACGCAGGAATGACAGAGGATAAAAACTCCCAACTTTCATCACTGGCATTAAGTACACGAGATATCAGTCGTGGAGGAGTCTACTTTAGTGCACTACATAATACTTGACTACCCTACGCTCAAACTGAGATATTCATGGAAAAAAGAGAATTTCAACTGACTTCAAGGATTATTTTATTCAATTTTCAACAGAAAATTGACTCTACACTATGAAAATTGATTTGTAATAAATTTTATATGTGAAAGGACAAAAACGATGCTCTTACATTTACTATCTGTGTATGACAGCAGGCTATTTACCATGATATTCCAAAAATAGTCTCCCTCATATATTATTAACGCTTGGCTATAACACACAGAGGCCTACGTATATACCTCTTGGAAATATGCACCTCTACTCATATCAACGTAAATAGCAAAAATATTTGACACACCCTTGTAATAAACGTTGTCATAAATTCCTAGCTCAGGTGAAGTAAGAAAAGAAAGTCGACTAAAATCCTATGTTAACCTACATAGTACATAGGACTAACGTAGAACAGCAGAGTTCTATATTATATTCTCCGCCATTAGCGTAACCATCCCATTAAGGACTATAAACCCGGAAAGGTCTTTTACTATAGGTACCTCTTGACAGTTGGCGATGGTTAAAGCACTTTCCAACCACTACGCTCTTAGCCCTGTCAAGCACATCTTACTAACTGCAATATATATTAGTTATTAGGGAAAGGAGGAGAAGCTAGGCTGCACTATTCATGCTCTTACTTTTAGTCTGATGTTAAGGTGAGCTGAAAGGCAATACACTCACTACGACACTATTTCTTTACGTGCATAATGTACATTTCTCCACAAAGAGCTACTGAGCTACTCAACTTGTTTTTTCAGAATAATAGAGGCTCAACTACGCAGGGTACACTTTTATTTAACCCTTGAAACGGAAGTAAAAGTAAACGAATGCCGGAATGAACTGCTAATCAATATAATAATAAGCAATTCAAGCTTTCTTTGTGCGTGAACCTGGACGAATTCTCATATTTTTTGACACTGTGCTACTTCGATCCATATTTTGTCAGGATTTATATCGCACAAAACACAATTTGGCGCACATTGTGACTACTAACTAAGCAGAAACAGGCAGAATGTTTTTTACTATTACTTCTGATTGCATACGATAATATTTTATGCAAACCCAATTAGTATGCTAAAAAGTAAATTAAATTGTGTTATCCAACTGCGCGATGATTACATATTCATGATCTAGTTACTAATTCAACTACTTTTAAATAACATTTAATTTAGTCACATGGAAGGGAAACGCCAGCTTTATTTGCTTTCTCCTTGAAGTTAATACTTGAAGACTATTAATGTTAATTTTTCCCATTAGAAAAAGGATTATTTTCCAGTACTTCGTAATAGGGAATGAATTATTGAACAGTGGTAAGACATTCATTTCCCAAAAATTTATATTTTAACACGTATTATCCAGTATCCTGCAGGTGTACTTATTTGAATGTTATTGACAGACTAGAATTTATCACATTTGTTTGCCGAAGTCTCCTGAACGCCTTTCTGCTCCCATTATTAACTGAAAAGTTTTCATTCAGATCCACTGTGTATTCAAGGAAGGACAGAGTCAAATCAGAGACGTTTAGAGCATCCTTGACATTTCATCAGGACAGAAATAGTGAAAACCAGACGGCAAGCTTATAGCCTGCATATTCATTCCATCAATCTAGCATCTGCATTCACACAGAGGAGAAAGAAAGATAAATTCTTTAAAGTTGAACTGGAAGGAGTTGTAAATGTGAAGCAGAGAGCGATAGAGAGAGAGAGAGAGAGAGAAAGAAGAAACTCATCAAACTTGTGCAAACGACTGGACCAATAAGATGAACTTACGTTTTTAGCTAAGCTTGTATTAAGTCAGCTAGGTTAATCTAGATTAAAGAATCTTTAGGAAGAATATCTCTTTTTATCCTATCGGTAAACACATATACTATACATTTTAAAGCAATCTCTTATCCAAGTTAGATAAGCATAGGATTATTCAAGTTACATTAGAAAAAGATTTAGCCATTTTATCTGTTAAAATCAGTCGATGCTAACCATTGGTGAAAATGCTTTACTAAAATTCCATTTTTTCTTAGCGTTGCCTTTGCCCGTTTAATAAATATCTACTAAGAAGATAGCCAAGCTATTGAGAGAGAAAATCATAAAGTGACGAAATGGCGTATGTGTCTATTTTTTTCATTTTCCGTAGCAAGTGCATTGGTAGTTAAGTTTATTAAACGGAAAGCAACTACAAGGAAAACTAACCTGAAACCACAAGGGGCTTAATCTCAGGGCGATAGTAATAATCGTAATAATTTACTTTCCTCCCTCTTAATGACTACATCATTTTTCCCGGATAAGGAACCTATAAGTAGTAAATACCTAGGGTGAATAGGACTTCACAGATGAAAAAAATGGAACACGCTCGTATTTTCAGCATTTCAGCCAACCGACTGCGTAGAGTAGTCATGAAAAAATCAGTGATTAGTACTAAATTCCTAAGTTCACTGGAGTTCTATGTACACACGAGTCTGGCGATTACTTTTAAGTTGAGAACTATTATTTTATCTCTCATTGCTTGCCTGCCGAGTCTTATTCGAGCATAATGCACAAGAGCTCTTTCCGTTGCGTTCTTAACCTCTACTTAACCTTTTACATGTGGAACCCTACTCCCATTCCAGATCACGAACGGATGCGTTTATGCAGAAGAAAATATCTGGCTCTTCGCTTCGCTGCTGTGAACAAAATGCAATTTATGAATGCACATTATTCATACCGGTACTTCATACTTGCTATTCAACAGTGCTGATAGTCCATTTGGAGATTCATTACGTTTACTGATTACTTATATGGATATAAAAGTGTTTACATTACATCCGCTAGCGGAGGCAATAAAAAGAGCGTGAAGGGGGCGGATAATGGCTGGAGCAGAATTGCTCAAATCTCGTAGACACTGGAATCTATGGAGCAACTATACGTTATGCTTTCCATATTACACCTCATCTTCACAAATTCTGTTTTTGTTAACTGAATGTGTGCAATATCTATCCAACCTAACCGTACCATTACAACTACATCTTTTCACAAATCAGAAATGAATTTATTTTTCAAGCATGTCTTGTTATAAGTAAGTAGTCAGCATCCCATTATGATTTTCTTGTCTTTTTTCCCCATTTTAATTTAAAAATGTATTTTATTTACTTTCTCCAAATGCCTAGGAGGCTACTGACTATTTTCATTTGATTTCCAGACATACATTCTTTACATGAATGCATTCAAATGAAGTCTCTACTTAAAAATGTAGACAGTTTTATCTAGTTAAAACATAAAAAGGTCTTTTATTGATGCTAATTACATCTATTTGATCTTCGTCAACTAAGTACTTTGTTATACTTCTTTCTTACATACAGGTCTATGCTTTAAATCGCAACATTATGGATACCTAAGCTAGGTTCTACTATAGTAATCTTTATAGATACTGATTGAATAGCCCTTTCACTTTCGTTTACAATTCATAAATCTCTGACGAAGAAGTATGGACTTATTAAGTAGCATTCTTAATATACAATCTTCTTCATAGAATCCAATCTGTATAAAAATACAAGGCATATATTCTAATAACATAAAAACTATTGGCATCGAATCAAGAAGAAACATGGTATATGGTAGGTATTACCCTATTATAATAGTGTTATAGGATATATACCGTGTGGGTAGGTAAGGTTAACTTATTATCAATAACCCTAGGGTTTACAAAAGCTGTTTTTATAGAAAGAATGTGCCTATTACATTCATCAGACGTCAGATGTAGGATTCTAACTTGAAATTACGAATGAACACACTGCTCGTTCAACGCACAATCCGTTATTTTGCATGCTTTTTTCTCGATATGCACTTCAACGGTTACGAAGTTGGCATAAAAATAAACCATCACAGAAATCTATAGGGATGTTACGACTTACGATACGACCTACGAATACTACATTTGCTCTGAATTCTCAAGCAGTATATTAATTCAGCGGCCCCAAATGCGGCAATAGTGAAGTAAAAATCTTGGGTACATGCTGCATTGTGTAATATGTGTGCCTATGCATACCTATACACTTATTAAATAATACTAAGAGCACAAAGTGCACTTTTTGCTTACCTTACAATAGATATAGGCATTAAATTATAATATTTCTTTTCTTTTTCTGAAGTATGTTCAGTTTAAGACCTTGGAGTAACCTCAGTGAAATTGTTTTCACATTCTATACAAGTACATCAAAGAAATATTAGATGACATGAATGTGGACAAGTATAGGGCACTAAATGGAGAAAGAGAGAAAATGTCAATATTCAACTAGAGTGAGTTGGAGAGGTATTTCAATGGATAAATGCTAAGGAGCATGAGCATCGGAAGAATAAATAGAATAAATTTTAGTTCGCACAAAGAAAAAAGCGTTTATACAGTTGTATCATTCATTTGTACATCCCAATGGACAAAATGATGAAATATTTTTCTCTACAGCTCTGCCGGAAGATAAACAGAGCAATTTCCAAGCGACATACACGTACATGTGTCAGAGGGACACCTAAATGTTACTATATAGACAGAGACGTGTACAAACGTTATTCGAGAGGTGTCCTAAAAATATTCAGCCTCCCACACACGTTAAGCATTTATTGTGCATACTAAATTGCTGCATTGGAGCTTGCGCAAAACTACAATATGACGCTTTGAATATAATTCCCTGTACGTATTTACTGAAGGTAATTACTAATTATTATCACAGCCCTGCTGATAACTAAACTGGAGCCTCGTCCTTTCATTTTCAGTGAAAGAGAATAGTGCACAGCAGGATTGGAGCCGGCTTTAAATTACACAGATGACGGAAAGTCACAATCACATTCTATACATATGAGACACTAATGTACACACATTTAAATTATATGTGAGGCAAATGATTTTCTAAATGTTGACTTGTTAGACAATACGTGTGCACAGAATTATATCTGTCTACTCAAATTGCTGTTTATTCGGAAGGGTGTGGACTGACTGACTGTATCTATCTAGTAGTGATGTGGAGGAGTATACCGACACACATCGAGAAACAAAGTAAATAGGTAAGTAAAAGCGAAGCAGAATAATATGCTGTCTCTATACTTTCTATCTCACCATTCACAGTTAAATATTGGCATAATAATAACTGACAGGGTATAGCCCTAGTGGACTTTCTCCTAAAACCCATTGGAGGTAAAAACAAAAAAAAACAACTTCGTGCAAAAAAAGATTCATGCGTATGTATACAAACAAATGATAACAAATTATCCTCCTAAACTGAGACTAATACTGCATATTCAGTTTCTATTATTATTCTACTAAAATCTCACAACTTCAATTCCTTCCCCGTCCGTACAGAATTCGAACATGCACAAATAACCAAGTAAAATATAAACAAATATTTTTAACACTTGATTAAATATGGTGAAAATTATAAATTATTTACCTGTACGTATTTTGATACTCCATCCTTCTTCTCAATTACGTTTTACTACACATTTACACACAAATATCCAATTCCATATCTTTCATCCCTGCCTTGCTTGGAAAAAAATGGAGAGTGAAGTATGGCAACCTAACATAAAACTGGCATTATCAGAATGGACGAACACTGTCATGGAAAATAACATGGTAGTATTTATATTCAACATATTCTAAATGTAAGGAAAAGGATAGGTACCTAGTAATATGTACTCACAAGGAAATACAAAAAGACACTCAAGAGAACTAGTAAAATAGTAGTAGGAGAGAAAGAGAAAGAGAGAGAGAGAGAGCTGAATTCAATAAAAAAGAATTTCTATTTCATGTAAAGGTATACAAAAAAATCGTTTTCAATTCATTGCACTGCACTGTTCATTCCTAATTTCTAGCGTAGCATAAGCTAACATGTTGACAGCACTTCTGACTTCATTCCTATTTCTCATGGGATACTTGTTTCAAGATAAAATGCTATATCAATATGTTACAGTTTCATTTTCTACCTGTCCAAGCGAACTAATAACTATAAATACTTACAGTACTCCGTAATAATGAGAAATGATATTGATTCACTATGCTTACACGGTTACACGTTTCCTTATATATAGACTTTATAATATACCTACCTATTACCTACCCTATATCTATATACTGATTGCAATAAGCTGATAGTTCACCCATTTAATATAGGTAGCTTATATGGATTGAACGTTACATCATTGATCACATTTCTATTGAGAAGAAATTTTGCAATACTGCAAATAACATGCAATTAATACACGTAGAATCTCATTTTCTGTGAGCTTCGGATTATACTGTTTCTAAATCTACTAGAAAATCCATATCCTAGCCACATATACGTCTAATTAAATAAAATGGTTGAATGGGTAGGCCATATGCTTTCACTGCACTGACTTTCGCAGCAAGGAGAATTAGTATGCAACTTATTCGTCATCTCATGTCATGACGGATAATATTATTACTTTATTGGAAATCCAGGTAACCTAAATTGTAGTTATCAGGAAGGCCCAAGGCCCATTATCGTTATTGAGATCATTACGGTTTGATTCTCTTTAGTACCTACTAGTGCTATCTATCTTTCTGTATATTGGAAAATGGATTTGAAATAATATTATTATTACTTTATCAGAAATATGTGCCAGATCATAAAACTACAGGTAGGTTTCCACAGGAAAAAACTAATTTCCTGTCCGAGGGGGCTCCTGAACAAATAAGAGATAGATGGACACAGAGTAAGAGGAAAGATAGAGACTGAAGCAATCAATTCATGCACCACAAGACAGATGTTTTTACAATGGATCAACAATATAATCTATTGCACAGAATTACATTTGTGAAACTAAACTACGGGTTTACGTTTTTGCTTAGCGAGATCAAACAAAAAGAAACAAATGAGTTACAGAACTACAATTTCAACAAAAATTTCCTACTGTTTGCAAAAGAAATAAGAGAAGGTAAGTAAAATGATATTTGTTTTGCGTTTGCCGGGTGTTTAGTTGAAAGTCGTATCAAGTTACACTAAACTAATTTGTATAAAAATATTTCTGTGTGTGAAATGTGAATAATAGGAGTTAGGATAATTATTTCGCTACAATTTGAACTAGAAGTAGAAGGTTACCTTTGTGCTGGTATGGAAAACTACTTAGTAAGTGAAACCGACAACTACATAATAACTGATTTGACTTGTAAATATGAAATCACGACACATGATTACATAAAATAATGAAAGGAAAATTAAATATGGAAAACTACTTAGTAAGTGAAACCGACAACTACATAATAACTGATTTGACTTGTAAATATGAAATCACGACACATGATTACAAGGAAAAGTCAATGTTGAATATAATTGTGTTAGTTGTTAGTAAATGGATTCGAGGCAATAAAAGAAAGGAAGACAAAGAAAATGTAAAAATTAAATCTTCTTTCGCCCCAGGAGTGAAAGGTAGAGTAGAGGAGAGTGTAGGAAAACGAAGTGAATAAACTGGTTTGCAATTGTGTATTGATGTGGAAGGAGTGGAAAAAAGTTTTCACGGGAGAAAATAAATGAGATAAAGGAGAAAATGAAAGTTTGACATGACAAAGAAAAATGATAGACAATAGAAAAGATAATCGAACCTGGGAATCTGCATCTCTACTTCGTCTAAGGAGTCTGTGGGCGTGGGAGGAGCCTTTTCAAAAAGTCGTCCGGGAGCCAGAGTCAAATGATTACAGGACCTGAGGTGACTCCATTGAAAACGACTGGACTTGCCACGGTGAGTTTTCGTCTGCTGCTCGCGTTGTCGTCGTTCCTCTTCCTTGCGTTGTAAGTTGTGAAGTCGAAAGAAAAACACGTTGGACATCGTGTCTAATCCGAATGCACTCAGCCCCGAAATACCTCCTCAGCAGCAACTCCTCCGTCTTATTATTATTCCCAGTCCTGTTCACGATATTCGTATGGCCAGCAGCGCTGCTATGAGTACACGTTGTAGTAGTAGTAGCGGTAGTGGCAATATCGTTCTTTCGGCTATATCTATACTGGCTTTTCTCTTCTCTCTCTTCTCTTGGCTCTATTACACTTTGTGCTGGCTCGTACACTGACTTGTCTTTTTCCAACTGTCCTACTAGTCCATCACTTAGGCTTTTTACGACGACTGCTAGAAGTAGGGGCACTAGACTATGAAGTAGTCTTAGCAATAGTAGTCTATCTGCATTTGCTATCTTCAACAGTAGTCCTCCTGCCTGTTTTCGTAGTAATAAAAGTTGTTGCTCCTTTTTTTCCACTTGTACTACGAATAGAACTAGGGNAATAGTAGTCTATCTGCATTTGCTATCTTCAACAGTAGTCCTCCTGCCTGTTTTCGTAGTAATAAAAGTTGTTGCTCCTTTTTTTCCACTTGTACTACGAATAGAACTAGGGCTATAGTATTATCTAGTTCTACTACTGACACTACTACTCCTACTAGTGGAATTCTACAGTCACTCATACAATGGTTGCAAAGCATGCAATCCACTACAAAGAATTATTTTCCATAGGAAGAGAGTTCATAGTAGTAGTAGTAGTACATTAGATGGAGAGCAGAAACCAACATCACCAGCCACTCCAGAAACTCTCACTCACATTAAGATTGCTCTGTAATAGTTGTGTAGTCCTCTTCTTCGTATCAAAAAGGCCAGGATACAGAGACATAAGTACCCACACACTATTCTCTAACATATACAAAGTGCTTGTAAAGTTGTAACTCTCTTGTAGTCCTTTGCTCTTCCCAGACACAACTCAACAGATACAAATACAGTCTAAAAGAAAAATGTAGAACGCATTGGAAAAGTCTCCGTTTAAGTACAATAGTCAACTTTTGAGCTTTTAAAGCACCCGCCCCCTCAGACTTTTCTATACTTAACTACACTTCCTCTTTTAATATGGAAACTTTATATTTTCAGTTTTACAATGTGATAGAGAAAATAACAAAACAAGTCCTTGTTATTTATATGCGTGTTATATATACTTTCCTAAATTCAGATTGTCTTTTTTTTTGACTTGGCAAGTCTGTTCACTATAACAGTTTACTTACGTTACTTTTACGTAGCTCTCCGCACTTTTACTATCCCGATCCTATCAGCCGGATGAGCTCAAAGAGCTACGCCGAAAACCGGAAAATCTCTTTTTACACCATAAAACTCTCTTTTTTCAAGTCGGAGTAGAATTTTCTATTAACATTATTGCTTCTTGTGCTTAGCTTAAGTTTTAGATGTAGTTGGAGATCAGAGATGAGCTTGGCTCCAATTCGCATGAAACAAACAGAGCTGACCCACTTTATTCTCTTTTCCTTGCCCTATCCAGTTCACTTGTGCAGTCAACTCGGTCAATTCAGATTAACTTCATCTCAGTTATCCATAAAAAAAGAGAGGAAATATTTGACTACTCTGCAACATTTTCTTATCGCTTTATCCAGAAACTAAACACTAGGACATTAAGTCAGACTCTATGGTTAAATTAGCTTTGAGCTATTCCAAAAACTGATTACATTCACTTATTAAATTCAGGATCATAGTAAATAGCAACTAAGAACAAAACTACTAACTATATTAACCGACATATAGGTACTGGCTACGACATTGTCAAATATTACATGTAACATTGATGCAGTAGTTCTGTCTCTATATGTAATAAACTGAATATATACATGTTACTACATTACCATAATATAATTAGTCTTTCAGCAATATTTTATAGGGCACAATTTGTACAAGTATTAGATACACAGAAGAAGAAGAAAGGAAAATACTGCATACAAGTTTAATATTACATATTACACATATCTTATAGCCATTCGTTTTCTTATCTTGGAACAAAGAGAGAAAGAGAGAGAGAGAGGAGGGGATTACTTCCACTGTTTTCTATCTGGAACCGTAATGTACTTACTTAGGTATCGTACATTCTCCAGTTTGGCACCAACTTCACTTGACTCTTGACATTGTCTGCTGGAGAAAGAATTCAGTCGTTGATGTTGGTCGTGGCTTGGCTTTTTGGCTTCTCTTCTAAATGAAATATCTTTTGATGTCTTTCTTTTTACGACGCAATTAAATCAAGGAATCACTTTTTTGTCACATCTCAACAGGAAGAATGACGAAACGAATGACTTGACTAAGCTACACTTTCCCCAAATAAACTACAATGAAATGAATATCCTGGACAGCTAACACTACTACTAAATATTAAGGTATTCAGTCAGGAGGATCCACTATACAATATTAGTGATAGTAGGTATACGGGAAAGTGTTTATATAGTTTTTCATATATATTATTATTATGATAATATCTACTAGTATATAAGTAGAGCACACGTTTAGTTTTGGATAACAATGTGCTTTCTCTTCATCTACTGGAAAAGCAGTGGTTTTCCCAGTAGGAGCAGATACTAGAGCGGAAAAGTCATAAAAGAGCAACCGGATTCTCTTCCGTTCTCTGTTCTCATCAACAGAGTGAGAAAAAACGGAAAATGAATTTTTCTATTCCCGCGCTGCCTTTATTTAAATTTTCTCACAGACTCTTTGTTCAGTGAACAAAGGAATTGAAGTATTAGCCAGTATTGTTTAATCAGTGAAAGAAAATGGAAAATGGCAGTATATAAACTCATGCAAGGAGAAAATAAGTGCAAGTGTGTGTAATGAATGATGTGACGCGATGCGTTGACAAATATCGTATGTCGCTGTTCCTTGGAGAGAGCGAGAGAGAGAGATTTTCCTTCAGTTGATTTGACTCTGACTGTTGAGTTGAAAGTGTGAGAGCAAATCCGAGTGTGATCCGAAAAGACTAAATCTTCTTTCGACTTCTTCCTTAGATAGAAAGATTGTGATGTGAGGGCTGAGGTTTTCCTGGTTTCGTTCAAGGTTCGTTTCAGCCGTAGAAGAGTCTCTTTCTTATCTTTACATCTGTTCGCTGCTTATGTGTACAATGTTCGTCCCCGTATGTGATGTAGTGAAAACAGCAAGAAGCATAAGATGTTGAGTGCGGGCAAAAGGCTCTTAAGCACGATCTTCTTATCCTTTACAACACTGCCCGTGTCCTGGTCGTCGTGAGCAATGCAATAGACGGCAATGCTAAATCAGACGAAACGAACAAGTTTATCAGGCTTCTCTTAGCTTGCGTTTCCCTTGTGGTTCTTTCTGTCCCTACTCTGTCTATTGCAAGATAATCAAAGCAAGTCTGCTACTTATTTGAAAGATTGAAGATGCTCTTTAAGACGCTTTCCCCCACTTACAACGGACCTAAATATTTTTACAAGGATCTTTTATGATCGCCTCTCTATAATATTCCAGACACGCTAAGCTTTCTCTCTCCTGTCTTTAAAATATCTGTAATAGTCTTTGCAGAAAAGATTAGTGTCTGATTTATTGCTTTGTCTTCAAGTGTCGTATTAGACAAAACTCTGTCTTCCTCCGCACACGCTGAGTTGTCTTTATTAGGTAAGTACTTTTCTTGTTTTCTTTCTTTCTTCTGGACAAGGTACTTTGAGGTTTTGCTGTTTTTGCAGTTATCTAAAAGCAAAAAAAAATAAGAAGGTTATTGCAATTTGATTGAAACCATATTATGTGCAGAGTCTCTAATGGTATAGTGGAAATTGGAATGAAACCAAAATAAATGCTAGAAATACTGTCTATACCTACGATAGCACTTGTTGGTACTTGAAACTAAACCAAAATGCACTACTCAGCAATAAATAAACCTACCTACTATACAATTATTATTGATATTGAGTTTTGTTGGCCAAAGAAAAAGGTTTTCTAGTGTGTGCTCAACAAAAGACTTTAAACCCTCCACAAAGTAGTGGTAGGGTAGCGTGTGTATGGTTTATGATGAAGTGATGATAAAACTGGAGTTGAATGCTTACAGTTTCAAAACAGGAGACTGACTGACCCGGTAAAACAAGACAACAGTAATAACCCCCTTATTTTCATGGAGCAAAATGTAGAATGGTTTACTTTCCGTCTTTTACTTTAGTTTTCTTTAGTTTGGATTTGGTTCACCATTCTCCTTGTTACAGAATAGCTAATGCAAGTACAAAGGACACGAATCCATGTTAGAAGACATAGGTGGAAGAGCTTAGAGAGTGATATTAGTATTAATAATCCAAATGGAATTGGAACTGAAACGGGGTCGTTTCATATCCTATCTATCTTATCATAATATTATATTCTGCCCTGTTGGCCTTGTCTTGCCATGAATTCGCAACCACCACACCACTACCATTAGACTATCATGATAATACAGAGAGAAAGAGGTTACAATCAAGCACTATATTTGGTTAGCTATACTGACAGTGTATATTTATGTGTGTGTATAGCGAGAAGAGATGAAAATCGTCAAATTTAATACTAATACTGTAGTTAGGCGATAGAACGAGGAGTCTTTTGTCCTTTAGTTAGCTCTTAGGCAAACCATCTAGTACAATATTTAATATCAGAGGTTGAGTTGATTTCTGATGTGTTATCTAGAGTCGTTGCCGAGCTCTGTTCACGCTGCCACTGGATCTTCTGTTTCTTTTCCTCACAATAATGTCCCTGTTACTATTAACGTTATTATTTCCTCTAGAATTAGTGGCTCTTCTCCTCCCGTAACTACCACATATCAAAAGTGGGACTACTTTTACTAATTCTAAGACTGGCTCTTGTTTTTCTATGGCTCTCCCGGGTTGGCGTGGCTGAAAAACAATGGGCAGTCCCATGATGATAATGATGTGTCTATCCTGCAACTATCTTATTCTTAGCCTATTAACACTAGTCAAAAGTCTATCCACCACATGTAACTTTCGAGTAAGGACCCAAAGATCTAAATGTAGTAAATAAGTAGAGCATTAAGGTGAAGTGAAAAGGATGCTGTTATTCTACTCTGTAAACCTACTCGCCCTTAACGCGTGCTAAATAAAAAGAGAATCCACTCGGAATATATACAACGTTCTAAACATTTATATAGTTAGATTTGTTTTGTTGCTCTGTTAGATTAGAGAGTGAGGAAATGGGAAGAAAGAAAGGTGCCGTTTGTAGTAAATTGTCTACTACCGGCTTGTTAGCTAATACTTTCCCTGTTGTCGTTGTGACTTTGCTGGTACTGTTGCCGATATGTAGCTACCTATATTTAACCTTTTGTAGCACACTTAGGTATCTAATGTAGAAAGGTTGCTCGATTTTCTCTTGTTTAGTCCTAACCCTAACTGTGGAGAAGGAGAGGGATTTTTATGACTATGTTAATAGAATGAAATGCCCGACCATTAAATTCCATGTGGCTTTAGCTGTGTAGTGAGGTCTAGAGTGTGACTAGTGTTTCTATTTGTGTGTGTGGTGAAAGAATTTTTTATTTGAGTGTAGCCGTATATGTATGTATCTGTAAGACAGAGGAGTTATGTGTTGTGGTAATGTATTTTCTAGTAGGGTGCTCACTTGAACTGAGCGTTAGGATCCTATTCCCGCACAACTGACATGAGACTATGGAGAAATCCTTTTTCCTTTTGATGCGATCTGAAGTTTTGGTCTGTGGAGTGACTTTACTTTAACTAGTGCAGCATACAATATGTACGACTGCTGTTCACGATCCCTCTGCTACAAGATAGCACTAATATTTAAGTAAGCTACCTAGACCATTCTCCCTATCCCTCAAGTTCACTTGTGAGTAAGCAGAGCACAGATCTCTCCGAGTTCAGCTCAATCTACGTAACTTCTTCCAAACTCTATTCCTTCCTTTGCTTTCCTTTCTTGAAACTTCATGTCAGATGTGAAATGCGTAGAGAGACACGGACACGGGGGAAAGTTATCTTGGATGAGGAGAGGTGAGACACTTAAAACAGTACAGCTCTCAGTACTCACTCTTGATATACAAAGCAGATATGTTTCTTCGGTTTTAGTTTGGTTGGTTGAGCGCTGAAGCTGGTCGCTAGTAGTCCTCCTCGTTTGTCCTCTCTTCCTTTTAACTCTCCTAGTTCATGTTACGTTTACTTTCTCCAACATTGTAAGTGTAGGTATGCCTTTTGCCATAGGAAAAATGTACATAGGCTACGAGTAAAGTAAAATGAAAGGAATATTGGCTAACTATCCTGACAAAGCTCCCTCAGTCTTCACTTCAGTAGCTCTTAGCCTGGCTTAAACATTCTGTGTTGGGTTTTAGTTGATGCCCTGCCTGAGTTCTGTTCTGAGCCGTGTTTCACCTCTTCCTTTCCCTACCTTTCTCTTTGCGCAGATGGATGAGACTCAAGCAAGTAATAGCACTTCCATTAACCAAGTATGTAATACCAATGTCAGTACAAAACTCGACCGCTCTCTCTCTCTCTCCCTTTCCGAAAACTCCGGCTTTTCTAACAACCGTTGTTGCCCATATCACATTTTATTCCTCAACTCTACTCTGTACTTTAACTTCAACTTCTCTCCACTTACTTTTATGGGATACTTTTCACTAGTTCTTATTGACTACTGGCATATGTCTCTCATAATACATGTATTTCCTGTCATGTTACGTTAAATCTCTCATGACCAATTCGACAGACAGCTCTCGCTCCTTTTTAGATACTAAGATCTGATTATTTCCACCTTTCCACTTTGCATTTAAAATATTTACAAGAAAACTTGCACAAAAAAGAAGGTAAATGTTGACTTGTATTATGAGGAGGTTAAGGTTGGGAATAGTAAACAACTTAATTGTGCTTTTCTTATTTTCTAACTGTTTAAATTGGAATTATACTTGATTTGACTATAAGTTGTTGGAAGCTACTATTATTCTATACGCTTTGAATCCCAAGAGTTGTTTGGCGTAAGGAACGTTTTTGCGACTTCACGCCCTAACCTGCCTCCTCCATTAATATATAATGTATTTAGCTACTCAGTATGGTAACAATTTAGGTTTTCCTAGTGGCCAACCTTTCCTACCAAGTTTCTCATTTGCTTTTCAGCTAAAACGCTTTGACATTAAGGTTGCCGACAAGGTACCTTTATCTGGCCTCCCACTTTATGGTCAACTTTATTTATACTGTCCTGCTGTCATGTCACTAACACACGTGTGTGGCATGGGAATATATGCGCTATCGCTAAAATAGTGTCACATTTTATGCACATGTACATATTAGATACTGCGTCCATATATTTACCTTTTATTTGAAGTGCAAACACTATCAAGAGATCTGATAAACAGAGCTAGAGAGCAATTAAGTTTTCCCACTCAGACCTACACACTCAACTACTTATATTATGAATAACCACTACACAATGCCAATCTAGGCTATAGTCAAACATTTCGTGTGTAACTAGAGTAAATATCCTCCAGGAGCACTATGTTGGTGATAGCGTCCATAATGTCCTTGTCCTCTTCTGTCGCCTCGATATATTGTCAAATGTCAAAACTACAATAATACTTCTAAGCAACACCTTGATGAAACTGACTATTTCTTTGAGCTCTAGTAATTTGTATGTTTAGACATGTTTTCGAGAAGAAATTCTAACGGGGCTCATTGTAAAAGTATTGATCCTCCTTCCAGGAAAATAATGAAATAAGTTTGTATCCCACATAGTTAGTCTAATATTTAATCTACTTTCTATATGGGCTAAATGACTTTACAATTGAAAGTTACGTATGAAATTATCTTCGCACGTGATAACTTTGAATAACTTTGAATCCTAGTTTTTAATGGTTTCCAAATACTCACCTGAATTTCAGAATGTTTTTCTTCAAGATATAATGGCAAGAGAAAATCAGAGATAGAAACTAAATAAGAATTTCAGAGAGCAAAGTAGCAGTTAAAATGACCACTTGAATCAGGACTTATGTCTGGTTGAAGCTATGTGTTGTGTTGCAGTTGAGGTACAAATTACTAATGCCAGTTTTCCGGGGAAAAGGCTAAACTCGATTGAAACGAGTTTCCTGGCAAGGAAGAAAGCTAAATATTAGATACATATATGTATGTTAGTAGTATATGTTGAAATTGTGGTAAGGTTACGTGTAGCGTCTGCTGAAAATACTAAAATACCCATCAGCTATTCTAGGTGTGCACTTGATTTCCCACTTCGGTCTATTTCACTAATACCATTACTCTGCATATAATATGCGAAAGAAACTTGTACTTGACTCCTTGACTAACTAACCTAAATCAACAATTTCCGACGAGCAGTTTACAAATGAACATCATTATTGAGTATTGTAAATTATTTCCACCCATGGTAAACACGAACCTGCCCACCGAAATGGCTTCTGGCTCTGCCCTGCCGAACCTTCTATTCAAACAATGTTGCATTTCTAAAGAATAACTTATAAAATATTTATAGCCATATTATCAACTCTAATCTGGAAAGTTGGAAGCCCGGAATATGCATGTTCTGAGTACTAATAGCAAATTAATTTTGTTGTAACCTAAATCTGAAAAGAAGCCACAAACTACATACATATGTAGATAGTTTGCTATGATTCCAACTATACGCCCACAGAAATAAACTTACTTCAATAGTAATGTACTGTCACGATTCCCCATCGATGTAGTAATAAGTACTTATGGTTCCTTCAGTCCAATATTTGGGGAATATTCAGGAAATTCCACAGTTGTGTTTCTTGCAAGCTGCTTTTTTGTTCGTAGGAGAGGAGCAATGCTATTTATTACTACGCATGGGGTCATATAATGTGCTCTCACGACCTTGGCTACTTTGTCGTAAGTCATAATATCATAACTTATTCCAAATTGCTGTTGAAAGTTCCGATAATGTTATAGTAAGTAGTTTCTGGAAGGTCGTTATGTGCATCTATACATAGAATATACTGCCCTTTGCTTTGAGCATAAAAAAATAAACCAAATGTGACACGCGCTTTATCTGTACACTCTCCGGATTTTCGGTTGACCTATTCTGATCTTTACCGGTTAGTCTTCAAAGACTGGCCAACACTGCAACAATCGTTCAACTTCAACTAATGTTTCCCTTGAGGTTTCACTCTTTCCGTCCTGCTATCTCTACTCTACTGTAAGTTTAATACATAAAGCACACAGACGCGATAAATGCCTTTGCATTATGAAACATACCCCCACAATCTTCCCTAATACCAACTGGATACATTACTAATGTATATTATTTGAAGAGAAAACATTTATCTAAGAAATTAGGAAGAAATACTCCTCTCAGAATGCTAACTGACGAGTCTAATCAGAAAAAAAGATCAAGGGAAATGATACAAAGAAAAAGAATCGGAAGAGACAGTAATCAAGACGGAGAAGCTCATAAGTAGGATAATGTTCATCTTTAGGCAAGTAGTATTTTGTCAAAATGTTTCTGTAATAATGTTACCCCGCAATCTTTTTCCCGTAATTAAGACATGTAAGGTTTTTACAGATAAATAGCGACGTTTTGTGACTTGTGTAGGGACACACGACACACGTATGTAGCTAATTGTAATGCAATCAAAATATTTTACGGAACAAGTTTTTTCCATTTTGAAATTTGCCAATTTTGTGGCATTCATAAATTTGTCTACTGAAGACGAACGACTCTGCTCGGCTCTTTTGAGCAGAAATAAAAAGCAAACATTACATTGAAGTAAGTGCGCTACTTATACTTTGTCTTTATTTATTTTACTGCTTAACCACTTGTGACGACTTGCATTTTCCATGGCCTATCTTTTGGTTTACTCCATTTTGGTGAGCTAAAGCTCAACTGTCGGGCTTCATCCAATTCTTCATGTAATCTACAGACAATAAAGCTTTGACTTTTAGTTTATTTTCTCCTTTATCCTATCATATACTCGTTTACGATGATGTTTTAAAGCTTAGCTTTACTACTTCGTTTTATTTGACAGATGAATTGTATCGTGCTGCGATACAAATTACTTATATCACATATGAAACCAAGTTGAATGGATGAAAAGGTCTCCGCCTGACAATTTTGCATTCGCTAGTCGTACATACTTAATACTATTCAACTGAATGAACACACACACACACACTCCCACTACTCTAATACACAATAATATTATTGCATTGTACCTATAGACAATAAAACATGCTAGTCTACTACCTACTGCTTTACACACAGAAGAGACACAAAATTCCCGTGTTCCTTTCCTGCATGTCGGTGTTTAGTAGTACTTAAGATTCTAATTACCCCACAGTTCTGAAGGACATTATTCCCTTTTACTCAAATTGCACCCACTAGAATTGCTTTCTCTCTTTTGTTTTACTTAAAATTATGTTTCCATTCACAGCCTAAGCCAAAGTTTCAAATCTCTCTGTGAAATTCGTCCACAATTCATTCATACCAATGGTAATGGTAAACATTTGCGAGAAATTACAACAATGAGCCTGTAGAACAACCATTGAACAATAGTTTAACACTGTTATGTTAAATAAGTTACAATAAATATTTGTGTTTATCATTCCTTTCGTCTTTCACATGAAATGTAACGCGGAATTCTCATTTTGTTTCTACCGTACATGATTATAATTCTCCGGAATCTAATATCGATGTAGACAAGAATTATACTTATCAAATAATTTTATACTGGGACTTGTTAATTGGTATTTCTCTTTGTTCATTTTCATTTCAATTCAGAGCAGAAGGTTGAATTATATCATATTGTAACGGACTTACGTACTACACTTACTGCTGATTTGTGTACTTTTCTTCAGCGTAACAACATGTTACATGATTGTATTATTTTATGCCTCCAAATATGAGCTGGGATCTACATAATGACATAATCTTCATATCTTACATAAGCATATCTTCGTATTTTACATAATCATATCTTCGTATCTTACATAAATCGTATGTCAATTTTCCCTTCTAGTTTAGCTTGAAACTTCGGATATAAAATGACGTTCAGGGGAAGCTGTAGATTTACCGTAACGTTTTGATTTAAAATTCCAGAATTAAATTGCTACTTTCATTGAATTGATAGGAGAGTCCATTTATTCCACCTGTCACATCACATTAGGGCATAGCAAGGACATAATGTCGTGTTTTAACCCTGTTAGGTAGCTACATTCTCTAAATGACAGTCTGGTGAAATTCTAACTCTCTGAGTTATTTACATGGAAGATTGTTTTGTGCTCAACATATATTATGGATAATATGGAGAAAATCTCCAGTATTTGCATAGTTAAAGAACACCATTCTCTCAATGACACTCAATGTCAATGTTCTATCTAACCGAGTTGAATGTCTAATACTAGCAAATATCCTATAGGATGTATTATAAAGGTTTCTCTTGAATAGAAAGTTTGCTTTCATGTCAAAATAAAATCTAGTATTACTGATTAGAAAACGTCTTTTATTCACATGTCCAAAATGTAATTTTATACACGTCAACCTGAATGCTTATCTAATAATTCGAGTGCTGAATGAAGCTCCTTACAACAAAACGACTTGAATTTTCAATAGATATCATTACTCCGTAGCTTGTATTCATCTCCAGTGTACTACAATTTACAATACGTACGTAATGTGATAGCTTGTCATAATCATTTTGACATTGCGCCACAAGTGACAGTAGACTACTATATACATATTCAAAACGTACATATAGAATTTATAAGATTCATCCCGACGAAAACTTCAGGCAGACAATCTCCTCGACGCACGAGCCAAGAGGCGGGCACTATTTCATAAATGTACCACTTACCATTATCTCTGGTCAGGAATAACGACGGAAAATTCTGTTTTTCTTAACATTTCCAATCTGATGTCTGAACGTGGCATAAGGCGTAATGTACAATTTATTGCGATGCGATATGTTGCGAATAACAGTCTACAAAACAAATAATAATGTCAAGGGTAAATCGTATCGTAATACAATACCTTCCAGACAGTATTTCGCAATTACTACGCTTTTCCAGAAAAAATAACGCTAACTTACTCAATCAGTATCGTATTTTTCCAAAAAAACAAGACATTGTGCTCAATTTCAATGTAATTAACTGCGTTGATGTCAAAACATCCCATTAGTCATTAGGATCATAATATATATATTGTTTGATTTTCATTGTATTCCATAATGTCCATGAATTATAATATAATATATTAATGTTGTGTTGGGAGATACAGTTTATAAAAATGCAGAAAAGCGAATCACATAACACGAAATAGTGTTTTTAAGGCTAAAGTCGTGTCAAGAATAGATAGAGTAAAGAAAGTGCAAGGCATACACAACGATCTGTTTGGTAAGGTTCAGTATTAATAATTTAGGATTCCTTGAATTGTGTCAAAAGTCTACACTTAAAATGTCACTCAACTTGACTCTTTCCTCCGTGGATTCAGCCTTGCAATAAACCAGACTTTCCATTAGCAGCTGGGAAATCAAAATCTAGAAACGAATTTAAGTCGTGGTGGCCAGGCAGGTCAGAGTCAGAGCCACTTAAGTATACTACAATCAGACATAAAAGTTTTTGGCTTCGTCTATTGTATTATTCCGTTCATTCTCTTTTCTCTCACCCACTCAGTCAATTGAAAACGGCTCACTATTATTTCCCATTTATAATACCAGTCTGCTAGTACTAGCCGTACACAAAAGCATAAACTTTGGAAATCTTTAAATTGTATCTAAGCCGGTGGTCTTGTCGTAGAGGAGCATTTCACCTGTAAGTAACCTTCCTTTTATTGCCATTTTCCTGTATTCACGTGCAAAGAAGCCGTTTCAATAAAGGCCATCTCAAAAGGAAACAGAATTAACGTAAAGAAAATCTCAAACGCTACACACAATCGTATTATTCGTGAAACATTTTCGTTTTTTCTTTTATTTGCACGAAATCTAAATCTTTGTTCCAAATACAGCGTTTACCTACTCATAAATAGGAAGCCTTGTCAGAGGAAATCTACAATGAAACGAACTGTACAAGAAGCATCTATTAATTTTCCTTTAGTATTTGTATGGCTTCACTTGCGAAAACCAACTTCCTGGGCGGATTTTATTTTATTTGATAAAATATTATTTTCTTTTATGGTTTTCGTAGAAGAAGAGTTCATTTTCTACCAGTTGGCGGGGCTTCATTTTGTTCCCAAATCAGTCTACAGTCTACACAGTTTTCCTTCTTTTAATCATTGATAAATGCAACATTAAAGCAATTACGATAGCCAAAATATCTCCAGAATTTCTATAAAAATCGCAAAATTTTTCGCGCTGCGCGCGAATTAGGGCTAATTAAAAGTGATGAAAAAGTGAAGCCCCCCCAAATGAATTTCCTGGCTACGCCCTTGAGTACCTAATACATTTTTGTTCACTCTACGTACACATTAATAAAGATACGAACAATACATAATATTGACTGACTGGGAAATAATTACTTACGAAAACGTACCTGCTCTATAATTAGTGTGATAAGCGGTAGAATAAGATGTAAAAAAGTCATTTCTTGTGGAAAATAACAACTCTATGAACTACGAAAAAAATCCATACCTGCCTAGAACTACACTGCCTAGGCTTGCATTTGCTAATACCTACCTATTGAGACATTAGAGGTTTGCTGCAAAAGGCTAACCCAATATTCAATCGAAAAACACGTACATGATTCATATTCATTCATACCATAGATAGACGGATACATGGAATGAGTTTCGGGGAGCGCTGCGATTCAATGAGGAATCCATTTATACTTAGACCCATATTAAATAAAAATTAAATCGGTAAAAAATTCGATAATTTTGGAGCAAAATGGATTGAAATATTGAGAATGAAAATAGAGTTCTGAAAATCTGAAAATGAATCTCTTTTTGTGGATTCTGGGAAGGGGGGCTCCGAAAGCCCGTCCCTTCAATACGCTTATGGGTCATACCTACATAATATACAAACCTACTTCATAAATACAACAACCAATAGTCCATTAGGGGAAAATGTATTGGATGTTCGCGATCCATCAGCGTTAATTTGCGAAGAAATGAAATAGGTTCCTCATAGACAATGGGGCAGCCGCATTCATAAATGAACTTTGCTGTTGAGTTCTTTTAGCTTTGTCTTACTCAATTACGTTTCGATAATTAATGGCGATGAATCGATTTCTTTTCTACATATTCTAGGGTAATCTGTAATTGCTGTCTCTGCCAAATGAACAAAACAAATACACTAAGCAAACTACCTGAAAAAATAGGGGGTTCGGCAATTATAAAATGAATAAAAATTAATCGACCATTTATTTAGCTCCTTTACCATTTCGATTGCCATAAAATATCATGTTTTGGATTAATTCCATTCCATTCTAATAGGTACGATTTTAATTTCTACAGATATTTTGAGTTTGGAAAACTCATGAATGCTTGTCTACGAAAAATGAACCGCTAAATATTTCTGCGA